>JBBPUL010000342.1:0-23488 GCA_038094675.1 Spongispora temasekensis | reverse complement strand
ATATTTGATTAGTCTACTAGTTATATTTAGTTAGTATCTAGTTAGTATGCTTGATTGTATTTGGTAAGTGCTTGATTAGTGCCTGGTTAGTGTGTTTGGTTGTGTTTGGTTAGTGTCTGCTTGGTTTACTTGGTTATATTTGGTTAGTGTCTAGTTAGTAGTGTGCTTTATTATATTTAATGGGTACTTGATTAGTATTTGATTAGTGTGTTTGGTTGTGTTTGGTTATAGCCTGGTTAGTATATTTGGTTGTGCTTGGTTATATTTGATTGTGGTATGCTAGACCACAAGTCTCTAATAGCCTATATAAGTCTATACCTCTATCAATGTCTATACCTCTGCTATACTAGTCTGTACCAGTCTGTACTAGTCTGCATCTCTATATGTAAATCAGTGATTTACTGATGGTGGTGGTGGTAGGCTGCATCATCTTCCTGCAGCAGTATTGTCATTGTTGTCAGGAGAGAGAGCAAGGGAGAAATATAGTAGCATCTGTCTGTCTTTGCAAATGGAGTGGGCAGCTTCCAGGTTGCAGTGACATTCAACTCAAAGCAGAGTGTGGTGTAATCGAGGTAGGCCAGATCCTATATCTGTGAGAATGAGAATGGTGATGAGTACTTATCATTATTGTTTATTATTTGAGTCTAAGAAAAGTCTAAAAGTCTTTGAGATTTTTAAGTTGTGTAATTGAATGACATAAGCAACATATTTAATCCAAAATTTTGCCAAGTCTTCTCACTACATGTTTCTACTACACTTTGGTAGTACACTTTTTGATAGTACTTCATCACTCAGATTTCACCCTATCTTTTCTCTAGATGTTTGGTATACATACTTTTGTATATTTTATGCTATGCTTTTTGGTAGTACTCACTCATAACAAATGATATAAGCAACAATAAATTTTACTACAGTGAGGTACAAAACTATTGCAATGCCTAACTTCAAACCAGGGTGCACAGCGCCCTGCAATCACTTGTGGGAATGTCACTTTGCTTTGGTAGGAACAAACAAAGTACATACCCTTGGCTACAACATTGTACCCAGGATTATGTGATTTAGTTCACACACTCCCAAGATACATCCATTTCAAAACAGCAATACCATTGTAATAGTTTTGCACCTTCTGGTATGTTGGATATATTAGTACTTGGTATAACCTCCCTTTGCCTTGATAACTGCCTGAACCCTTCTAGGCATGCTCTCTATCAACTTCTGACACTCCTCATCCCTTCCAATCAACCTGAACTTTCTCCCACAATTTATGAATCCCCTTAGAAGAAGATTCATGATCTGCTAGTCTCCTTTTGAGGTAACCCCAGAGATGCTCAATGGGGTTAAGGTCAGGAGACTGTGCAGGCCATACCATAGTGTAAAAATCCTGCTCATGAAGCCAATCCTTCACCTTCTTGCAAGTATGCTTGATGATGTCAGGAGGATCAAGACCATAAAACTGCAGAGAATATAGCAGTTCATCCTTCAAAATATGAAGGTAAAGGTCTCCATCCATCCTACCATCAATCTTGGTAGCATAGCCAACTCCCTGCCAAGTCATACACCCCCACATCATCAAAGAACCACCTCCAAACTTGACTATACCTTCTACCACCCTATCACTGAGCCCTTCCCCTGTCTTTTTCCACACCCACTTGCACCTATCTGACCCTAGGCGATTGATTTTGGTCTCATCAGACCATACTACCTTCTTCCAGTCCTCCAGAGTCCAATCTTTATGGGCATAAGCAAAGTCCAAATGAGTCTTATGATGCTTGACTGAAAGAAGAGGTTATTTTGACTTGACCACAGCTTTCATACCTGTCTTCTTTAAGTGTCTGCACACTGTGGAAGTAGAGAGATGCTGGTTGACTATATTTGTGAGTGCCTTAGTATCCTGAACAACATTCTCTGCCTTTTCAGAGGAGATGAGATAAATGGCATGGTAGATATTGGCAGAGGAAAGCTTGGATAGATGACCTCTAGCAGCTTTCTGAAGCTCAGAACACTCTTTAGAGTGTATTCTGGATATGGTAGACACATGGAGACCAGTAGAAAATGCAATGGAGTTGGCAGATTGACCAGCATCAAGCATAAAGAGGATAATGTGTTTTTGAGCAGAAGAGATGGATCTCATGATGGTTGTGGTTAGAAACAAAGATGCATGTGAACTATTTTGAACTCAGACGTATTCCTACTATGTGTATCTTTGTTTGCATGACCAAACATAACCACATAACACTTGATTTCAATGTGCTGAGTGAAGGGTGCAAAACTATTGCAATGGTATTGCTGTTTTGAAATGGATGTATTTTGGGAGCATGTGAACCAAATCACATAATCCTGGGGACAATGTTGTAGCCAAGGGTATGTACTTTGTTTGTTCCCACCAAAAGCAAAGTGACATTCCCACGAGTGATTGTGAGGTACTGCATGCCTCAGTTTGGGGTTAGGCATTGCAATAGTTTTGCACCTCACTGTAAGTCTTTCTCTTCTTGTTTGATACACTTTTGTACACTTTTTGGTACACTTTTTGACAGTAATTCATAGCTTGTCTGGGTTAGGAATATTGGCAAAATTAGTTGGACCTGGTTAGTAGAAAAAAAACATTGGTTAGTCTGGGTTAGAAATATTGGTAAAGCACTATTTAGACTTGGTTAGTAGGAAAACATTTCTAGGTTAGAAATATTGGCAAAGCACTAATTAGGCCCAGTTAGTAGTGGAAAAATATTGATCAATACTACCATTAGTCATCATAACACGATGATTACTATGAACACTATGAAACACTATGAATACTATGGCACTATGACACTATGAGTACTATAATTACTATGAGTCACTATGAATACTATAAAACACTATGAACACTATGAACACTATGGCACTATGACACTATGAGTACTATAATTACTATGAGTCACTATGAATACTATAAAACAACTATGAACACTATGAACACTATGGCACTATGATACTATGAGTACTATGATTACTATGAGTCACTATGAACACTATGAGTATACTATGGCAACTATGACCACTATAAACACTATGGTAAAATCCTGATTTTGCTGATGGTCTCTTAGGTGCCTCAGGTCCCAGTTTCTGGGGGGGTGTGGCCTGTTCCTGGTCCTAAGCCTCCTATTCAATTCAAGTTGGCCACATTTAAAAAATGATTTTGATAAAGTTGGATGTCACTTCACAGTGAAACAATAGCACTAACAACTGCTGCCCCTCCATTCCTTTGCATATAAATGCCATAATACCTGGAGCCACGTCAACAATGCCCCAGACCACCCACCCATAACTTGAAGCAAAGAGGAATTATCACCTATAGTGAGTCATAAAGCCTCATTCATACTTTACCATATTCATTGTGTCTCGCATGCTGTACCTTCATTCAACTGTCTCACCATTCTGTCAGCATCTCACAAAACAGATCTTCTAGATTGGTTATTCAATGGCTCCAAATGTCTCACCTCTGGGCCATACTAGATTGTTCTGTTCACAATTGGTATGTTCTCACATGTCACCTCAACCATACTTCTCTAACCATTATCAGACTATGGCATATATTCCTGGAGAAAGTGTTATGATGCCTTGATGATGACGACATCACTACAACCATGATGGATGACAATGAAGCAATGCTATGGGCCCACTTGGCACCAAACAATGGCATAACAATGCTACAACCACAATGGATGATGATGAGATGATACCATGACACTACCATAACACACTAAGGATACACTGACAATGCCTAGGACCACAATGACACTGCCACTACAACCACAATGGACAACAATGAGAGGATGATGCCCCTTCTCCATCTCACACAACCACCAAGTATATCCCAATGGACACACACTCACCAGCTCTTACCTTAATATCTCTTTCCTCTCCATTGACACTTGGGCAAGATAGTGACAACACAACAATGCTGCTGTTGCTGCCATGCCTGGGGCCATAACCATGATGGACAGAATGACAATGGTGAGTCCACACTAATACAAATGACCCTGATGATGACAGACAGCACATCTTAGTGAAATGATGACATCAACAGGCTGGGATGATAACACTGCAATTGGAATGGAAATGGGACAGGACAATGATGGGAACATTTTTTTATGGTTACTTGTGTCTTTTAGTTGAAATATTATGGTATTTTATTATCCAAAAGTTCTAAAGTGAAAAGTTCAGTTAAAAAGGGTATGAAAGTGATAGTCTGCTTTATATGCATGATGTCAAAAGTGGCCATAACATATCAACTTTAAAGCATTCTAAGCCTGCCATCCTTATAATATTCATTAACCTTCCTTTATTTCACTACTATTCTTGCCTCAGATCTCTATCTTCCTAGTAATTCATTAACAAAGTTTGGCAAGAGATAATACATACATGTTAAGCTGATATAGTCTTACCAACTCTTATGGACTCTTATCATTTTTATCTGTACCTCCTTGGCATCTGTGAAATAATCAGTAAATGTAATTACAGTTAGAAAATTTGTTATGACCTTGTATTTGATACTGTCCCTTGATAACAAGACATCACAAAGTGGTGAAATGTCTGCCAGTTCAGTGATAACCAGTTCAATTCTAAAGCATCTTGGTATCCTCCAGATAATTGTTAATCTTCTTTTTTTTCTCTGACCCTTGACTTACAGATCACTATCTTTTTGACAATTCATTGATAACTATTGATATACATACTTTTGTAAGGGCTGATACATTTTTGTAAAGCTGATATAGACTGATTATTTTTATCTGGCTATATCAGCACTTCCCCATTTTCCTGATGTTTATGACTGGGTAGAGAAAATGATGGTAGCATTCAATACCAGTAATTCAGATGGAAAAGACATGGACTTAGGACATTAGATATATCTTGCATCTTTGTCCTTGTGTTTGATATGTATGTTAATTGTTCAATATATATATAATGCTATGTGTTTGAAAATGATATGGTGTAACATTAATATGTATATAACTGTGATAAACCAGGCATAATTATGCACATGATTTGGCTGCTCCTGTCTATGAAGCCCAATGAGATTAGTGCACATGTGTACTAAAATGGTCTCCTATGATGGCAGTGAAAGTACACACATGGCTCTCATCATAGTCAGCAAAAAAAACAGTTGTGCTAAAGATCGAATAGTATAATAAAGTATCACAATTTTTGGCACACACATGTACTAAAAATGATGATAGAATGATGTCGTTCAAGAGAATGCCCAAATATGGCTGTTCTGAGAGAGGCAAGATGATGGACCAGCAAAACATTTCATTCAAAATGGCCAAAAAGGAACTGATAGCATGATTTTAGTATATACATGTACTAAAACTGAAGTACATGTGAGATCCAACCAGAACAATAGCTGCAAAAAAACAAAACCCATTTAGAAGTGGCTGTTTTAGAGGGGTGGAATGATAGACTGGCAGAAAAGATTATCAAGAATAGCCCAAAGTGATAAAACAAGACTAATTTTTAGTACATATGTGTACTAAAAGATAATGAGGTGAATTCTTATGTGAATAACAAGTGCAAATATAAAAAAGCCTGGAAATGACTATTTGAAAGAGGCAGAATAATGGCTTTAAAAAAATGTTGAAAAAGACTGAATAAGAATAGATAATGAAGAATAGCATATATGTGCACTAAAAATGAAGTGCATGCTTGATCTGATGGAAATGATGAGTGTGCCAAAAAAAAACAGCCTGGAAATGACTGTTTTCAGAGGAGTGGAATGATAGACTTCATGAAAAAAAGAGAAAGAATAGTGCATACATATACTAAAAATGAGAAAAGAGAGGAAATGAGAGAGTAGAAATTAGCATAACATTAACCAAAGAGTGTATTGGTGGTCATTTGTTCACTCACTATTAATATAGTCAATAGTTATAGTGCTACTCTGATAGATGTCAATTTTTAGTATACATATGTATGTTAAGCTCCTAAAGTTTAGGGGCTTTGGTTTTATGAGATTTTGGAATGCTTGGATTAGCTCAGGATGACTCTGGAGTCCACTGTAAGTAACAATATTTGAGTATACAAAGAAATAAAGAGTCTACTGACCTGAAGTCCACTGTAAGTAACTGGAAAGTGAAAAAGTGGGCTCCAGGGATAAAGTACCTAATGTAGCAAATAATAGACAACAACTAAAAAGCCACATTGGAAATAGCCAAGCTTATATAAGTATAACTGACGTGTAAACAATTTTTCTTGTCCCATTGGCTCTTCTTTTCATTTTTGACTTTACTAGGCTCAGAATCAAGGTTGACATCCTCTTTGTCAGGCCACTTGTGCTTGTGATCCTTTTTTTCCTGCCTTTCAGGGGTATCTGATGACTGCATATCTGCCCCAGAGTGTACTCAATATCCATATTTGTGGAATGAGAAAAAAAAAAGTCCAGCATACCTATAATGACATCCATGACTTGCAGAGGCTGGGAATTGATCATATACTGTAGAATCAAATGGTAATAATTAGAAGTTAGAAGAAGAAGTGGAATCACCCATATTAACAAAGATAGCCCCTGCTTCTTGAAGCCTGCTTCCTAGCAGCTCCAAAAGGATGGAAGATATCCTGAAAGAGGGGAAGGAGGGGATGTAAGAGTTGTAACTGGTGACATTGCTCATCTTGCTATCTCAGGTGACAAAAGTACAGCTCACCATTCCTGAATTGAATGTTGCATTGTCAGTTGCTGTTTCTGATTTGAGAGTAGGTAAACTGAGAAATACATATAGAAATGCTGAGGGTAATGAAGAGGGTTTTCCTAGAGCTATTCACACCTGCTAAAGAACATCTTAATATGGAGATGTTAATATGGGCGATTCTATTGTCTATTATTTGCCACATTAGGTACTTTATCCCTGGAGTCCACTTTTTCACTTCTCAGTTACTTACAGTGGACTCTAGATCAGTAGACTCTTTGTTTCTTTGTATACTCAAATATAGTTACTTATAGTGAACTCCAGATTTATTCTAAGGTGGTTCAAGCATTACAAAAGCTCCTAAAACTGAAGCCCCTAAACTTTAGGAGCTTAACAGAGATGTAGGTGGTGTCTGATATAGATGCCCTTAAGTTGTTCACCAGATCCTTCAAGGCAGTATTTAGTTAGAAGCCAGTTCAAATCTGAAACTGGAGGGCAAGAGCATCCTCACACAAGGCTCTGACAGAGTGAACCTTAGGGAAATGGTTTGCCCACCCAGTGATTCTTAGCAGTTGAGGGAGGTGCATTCATTGTTGGTGACAATACAGGCAGCATCATATATGTAGTTCATGCCAATGTTTTTGAGTACATGTCTTACCTGAGGATCAATGGGAATGGTGCTGGTGCTGGAGGTGGAGGTAGAGGAGGTGAAGGTGATAATGACAGTGGTAAAGAACTTGGAGATGAAGAAGGAAGTTGACCCTGAAATAAACCTTATTGATGCTCTGCAAGAGTACCTGGACTTTGGTAAGAAGGTGCATGGTCAAGGTTAGGTAGGATTAGTTATGCTGAGATTGAGAATGTGTCTTTATGCAGCCTTCATCCTTTACGAGTGAAGCCATTTTTGAGGAAAAGTAATTCTTAAATGGTGAATCTATCTGGATGAAGAAGCAGAACCTGCTCTAGATGGCCATATACCTTGTTTAACTGACAAAAAGCATCCAGTATATTATCTGCAAAATCAAGAGTGTGTATGATTGTCAGTTTAACTAGGGAAAAAAAGTCTGAAGAGCAGATAATTACAATTATTTTCTTTGACCATCACCTCCTTGACCTCCATGTGACATTTACCTTTGTTAAAAGCATTGAGAATGCATCATAGGTAGAGGTAGTAGGATGGTATAAGAAAGGACCCAAGATATAAGTTAGGATGCCCATGTAAACTAGATAGAACCATAACTAAAAGGTCAATGATAGCCCTTTTGGGAGGACCTGAGATATCATTGGATGCAACCATTAGAACAGAAGTGGAGGAGGGGATGTAAGATTGGATTGAAATATGGAGGGCAGAAAAAGAGAGGATGAAGAGGATTACTTGGGCTTTTATGATTGCAATTCTGCTATGTATATATGTATCTAATAGAAGGGAGGTGGAAGTAGTGCATAATAGGGAATAGTGACCTAACCTTAACACTCAAGACCAGAAATCCAGAAAAAAATAGTTAGAGATAAGCACTGAAGCAGGCACTAGATGTAGCATGGCAGAAGTTACATCTAAAGTATTAGTGGGCATGGGAGGAGTTTGAAAGTGAGCTGAGCAGGCGAGAAAATGATCCAATGTGTATTTCATGTAGATGGGAAGATATTGCTATTTTCAGCTTTTTTGCTTATTTCAGTTATTCCATGAAACTACATGGCTAAGTTCAAGCTCAGCCCTCGCCTGTTAACACTGCACATGATTATGTAAGCTCGCACCATTTGACTACCACAACCTTGACCTCTCCTTCTCCTTGCATCAACAAATCTCTCTTAGTTTCTGTCCAAAAATCCTCAAAAAATTCGTGCTTACTTTGGCACCACTACCTTGCCTGTTCATGTGAGTTCTATACTGAATTTCCTCATCTTGCAGCCTAATAAAAAATGATCTGATTGTGATCTAATAACAGATCAAGGTCAGCTTCTGCTATATTCTCAGCCTCTCTGCAGGTGGATAGGTGACTTCTAGGCATGTGTATATGCTGATAAGTTCAAATAGAGTTCCACTTGAGCATACAACTCAAGTAAATAGGAAATTACAGTGAGTATCTGCTTTCATAGGAAATTTCCTTGTACACTGAGTCTAAGGTTACTTCTCCTGCTCAAGTTAGTAGGTCTCACTGTCTATTTATATTCATTTACATAACATATAGCATTACTTTTGTTACAGTCATTATTTCTTCAAGTTTCAAATTTATTATCTGTAAGTGCTATAATGTATTAAGTGATGATGAGTTCATTTACATATAATCAAAGGCTGTTGGACTCAAGCTGGTAAGTCTCATTTTCTATTTATATTCATTTAGACAACATATGTGTTGCTTTTGTTCCAGTGATTAATTACTTCTTCAAATTTCAAATCAAATATTTTGCTGTAAGTACTTCTTCTATTGCAGGTTGGTGATAATAAGTTAATTTACATATTACTACAGGCTGTTGGTAAGTCTATATTTCAATATATATAAGCTTGTTAATTTTGATATATAATACTTCAAATTCTTTGAAATAAAAAAGTATGTGTATGTCTTTTCATTATATAGAAGTCAATATAACATATAGTGACCATTGATTCACAATTTAGAACCTTAGTGGGTATGTATATATAATATTGAATGATGACTTTTATATGAGAATTATGAATCACAAATCAATTTAGAGGCCTTGGTATGTGAACATCTGAGACTATTATAAAAAAACTGATTTTTTTTTCTTCTTTAGCATAGCTTGGGATTTGCTGTGAAAGTTATCTACAAGCTGTTTCTTTTGCTGCTGGTAAGTCTACATTTTAGTTTGTATGAGCTTGCTTGATAATGATTTTAGAAGCTGCTAGAACTCTTTTTATTTCTTTGTATGTGGGCTTTTTATACTATTATAAGTATTATTGATCCTATTCTTTAGTTTTTGTCTTTTAGCTTAGCTCATCAATTGCTGTGAAAGTGTAAGTCTTGGATTAGACACCTTAACTTTGATTTTGCCCTTCATGTTGGTCACAAAGACCCTTAGTGGAAAGAAGTGCTGTGTCAAGTTTCTACTACCTGACTTCACAGATTCAACTTTGTGTGTTCGCTGGTTGTTACTGGGACCTCTGATAGCACTATAGGACAGAGACCTGTTTGGCAGGGCTGTTTTCAGCCAAGAACTTTGTTTCTTGCAGTTGCCATTCAATTTGTGAGCATCTACTGTGGCTTTTGGACTTTTTTTTTTTTTTCAGGTTTAGATTTTGGATTTTATTCTACTGGAACTGTGATTCTCTATTTTCTAACCCTTGGTATATATCATGTGGGTTATAGAGTGTTGCATCATCCACAGCATCAGTTGGATATCGATTTCAGACATAGACAAGTGATGCCAAGGCTTCACCCCAGAAGGCAGCAGGTAGTCCAGAATTGTCTAGCATAGCAGTGATGCAACCTAATCTAGATTTGAGTAAGGGTGAAGTCCACATGTAATGGTGAACTCGAGAAGAGGGAGAAGGGAGAGATACTGGCAACTGTAGAGGACAGCTAGCATTGGGTTGATGTCCTTGTGTTCAGAGGTTGCAAGCTGGTGTTGGCTATCCAGCTATATTGCTCGATGAGGACAAGGGGACGAGTTAAAGAGGAAGCTCCCCTATAGAACAACACTCACAATAAAGGACTGGAGAGCAACTACCACAAGTATACTACCTTATATACTACTGACTATTATGCATGGACCAAGTACAGAATGGCTACCCTAAAGCTACTTAGTAATGATAATGTTATGCATCAGTCAGCAATGATGTTATGGTGACGTCATGGTCCAGACCATACGTCATAGGTCACATGATACCAGTCAAGAAATGAAGCAGCCAATTACAATAGGCAGTGATCTACTTGCTCAGTAGTCTATTAGCACATTCAGCAACCCCATTTTGCTGTAGACATGCATGAGTTGTGTACTGGTGTAATATGCCACAGTGAGCAGTGTAATCAGCAAACACATTGCTCATATATTCCCCACCATTGTCATCATGAAGAGCCTTGATCTTGCACTCAGACTGATTCTTGGCAAAAGCCTTGAATGTCTTGAACACTTCAAACACATCAGACTTGTGCTTGATAGGCTGAACAAAGTGATATCTCAAATAGTCATTAATAAAAGTAACCCAATAGTGACAGCCAGAGAATGATGGATGGGCTACACGATGAACATCACTGTGGATGAGCTCAAGAGGATGACTTGCATGAGTTTGAGATGATGAGAAATGATTAGCATGCATATTTTCTGCTAGACATGGCTCACAAACAGAATCTGGCACAATCTTGATATCCAATTGCATGCCTGTAATCAACTTCCAGTCTAGCAGTGTCTTGATACCAGCAAGATGATGGTGTGTAAGCCTGCAATGCCAAAGAGATAGGTTGAGTGGAAGAGTAGTAGCAGGATGTGCCTGAGTAGAGACAGGCTCAGTTTCATCATCAAAAAAGGCAGCATTATTGCCAGTGATAGAGGTGACAAAGAGGGGCTGACCTCCAGGTTGACTAAAAGACATAAAAGAGTGATTGATATTGACAACAAAGCCAGAGTGGAAAGTTAAATAAAGAATGGATAAGAGGTTATTTGTGAGGTCTGGGATATGTAGGACATGTGAAAACTTAGCTGCTCTAGCTCTCCAACCATCAATGACAGGGTAGAATACCACAAACCCAACACCAGCTGAGTAGACAACCAAGTTGTTAGCCAGGGTGATTGGCAAGTGAAGTGGGGTATAGTTGTGCAACCAATGGCAATAAGGGGTCATATAAGAAGTGGCACCAGAGTCTGCATTCTAACAATGATCAGAAAGGGGTAAGGATGATGAAGTACCCAATAGCCCTTTTGGAGGGAAAACTGATAGATTATTCCAGATTAGGGAATTTATATTATATAATCACTGTTAATTGTTTGGACTGATTCAGATTTTGTGTTTTTCCCACTTCGAAACCTGGTATGAAATCTCTCAGGGTGCTCAAAGAAGGTCTAAAAAAGCTTCATGATCAAACACATCTCCATAAAGTCTTACTCAATGCTGTGTTAAAGGCTGGTAAATCAATTTCGGCTGCAGATGAAGACTGGCTGGATAATGCTGGGAACTTGGTGGATAAAGAAAAGCTAGTTGATAAGTTAGAGAAGGTTGTGGACTATAAAATAGCATTCCAGGCACTAGACTCACAAGAGGTGTCAGTTGCAGAGAGGCTGATCAGAGCTGGAGGTGACAGTGTGGACTTGGGAAAGAAGTGTAAATGTATGGTTTTAATATTAAATTTATCTAACCTTGAAGAATGTGACTTGAATTCTTTTTAGGACCTGTGCAATGCATGATGAAGTTAGCATCTGAGCATGCTAACAAATCAAAAAGTGCGCAACCTATTGAAAAAAGGAGAATGCTACAGATGAGCAGTGTATCAAAATCCTTGACTGGCACTATGCAAATAGCAGGATCCAAACAAAGACAGTAAAGTACTTTAATAAAAAGTACCCACATCTTTGTCTAACACAACCAAGAGTTTCTGACTGGCTCATATGAAAAGTTCAGATTTGGAAATAGTACCAACAGAATGCTGGTCTATCTCATCCAGTAAAGCAGGTGTGCCAGACACAGCATCCTGAAGTTACAGAGATGCTTGATTCCTAGGTGTTGAAGGCCATGGAAGATAATCTCTTGCTTACAGGAGAAATTATTCACCAGAAGTGGAAGGCATTTGCAGACCAGGTTGGTGTCCCAGAGGATGAGCATCTCACACTGAGTGAGGGTTGGCTTTAGTCAGTACAAGGCTCAAAATGGATTGAAGCAGATAAAGTGCCACAGTGAAGCTGCATCCACTATACCTAATGCAGTTAATGCAGAGCAGTTTCAAATCCAAGAATTGATCAGAAAACTTAAGTACAAGTGACAGGACATATTCAATGCTGATGAAACTGCACATTTCTATGTGTATGATTTATTTTATCTGGTGTTTTCACATTTTTAACTAAGTTTGAATAGTATGCCACTTTTCAATACACCAAGTGCTGGTTTCAAGGGAAGAAGAACTGGCTCACATAACTCTTCACTGCAAATGCTGACAGCTCACAAAAACTCTCCCTCTTGATTATTAGAAAGACATTCAAGCTTCATGCATTTCGGAATAAAACAGGAGAACAACTTGGATTCAACTACCAAAACAATGCTAAGGCCTGGATGACAGGCTCAATTTATCAAGAATGATTGTTATGCTAGAATTCAAGCTATGGCAAAAAGAATGGAAGATTCTGCTATTGCAAGACAACTTCTCAGGTTATATTGTGCCAGATATGCTCACTAATATTTATGTTGAAAATTTTGCATCAAACCTGACCATACATGTCCAGCCCAATGACCAAGGCATTATACAATGCTTTAAGGCTCACTACCATATAAGATTTTTTTTAGCAGGCTGTTGAGCTTTATGAGGATGGTACCACACCATTGAAAATTTATGATATCTGTCAACTCAGTGCAATACACCTTGCAAAGCAAGCCTGGAGTGAGGTCGATACCACCACCATCTGAAACTGCTGGCATCAGGCTCAGACATTGCCCCAAGCAAACCATCCATTCCTGTTTCATCTCTTCTTAATCACACTGCCAATTCTGAGCCATGTGATGAATCCACTGATGATCCTATTTGGCAAGCTAATCAACTCGTTGAACAAGCTCTGGATAATTTGAAGTCGATGGGTGCTCTCCAGTGTGCAAATTACTCTACTGTAGAAGCCCACCACTTTTTTAAAGCAACAGATGAAGACATTTACAATGCCATCATGAAAGCAAAGAAGCTGCATGACTTGAACTCCTCAGGCTTAACCCTACTGTAGAAGCCCACCACTTTTTTAAAGCAACAGATGAAGACATTTACAATGCCATCATGAAAGCAAAGAAGCTGCATGACTTGAACTCCTCAGGCTTGGGATCAGGAGTGGGAAATGATAAAGATGAGGAAGTTGATCCTGAGGAGCCAATGCCTACTCATGCTGAAGCATTGTGAGCTACTCTATTAGTGCAAAAATTTACCAAGCACCATGACAATCCATACTTTTATCAAGTGGAGTTGGTATTGGATTCATTTGGGCAAAAGACTTAGGCATTGGGTATCCAGAGCATGAAAGATACTAAAATAACCTCTTATTTCACTCGTTAGACAAGCAATTTATGGTAGAGGACATAGGAGCATAGGCAGTACCAGAAATGATAATATTTGTCTCATTTTCATGGTCTCCACCTAATCTGATACTCCCTCAAATCTGATAGCCCCACACCCAAACCAAGGGCTATCAGTTAGGAGGGAGTTGACTGTACTGGTGTTTTGCATGCCTCTTGCAGTTAATTGTACACACTGGAAGTTGAATGAAGGAAAGTACCCCAGATTTGAAAATGTTCAGTGATGAGTGTATATATGAGAAAGTGTAATGACTTGAGCTCAATCATCACAGAGCTCTCTGCATGCATTAGAAACAGGATGAGTAACTTGAACAATAGTGCTTTGGACATTGGCAATACCATTAGAGACTGTTAGGTTGTGAAGGTACTGGATGCGAGCTGTGAATATGGTCAGATCGACATTGACAGGACTGCTAAGATATGAGAAAGACAGAAAAGGTTGCAAGGAAGGGGCCATATGCAAGTCAGTAAGGGAAATGTTGGATGCTGCTAAAAGCTCGAGTTGTTCTGGTTGGTTTATTAATTCTCTAGAGTTAATGTTGGGGATGGTTGTATGCCTTGTTGAGATTGGCTGCAATGTAATTAAGTCAATAATGCCATAAGGATAATCATGGACATGTTTGTCTCATACTTCAACTTGAATACTTGAAACTAAATGATATCAATTAGCACTCTATGAAAAAGCAAAGAAAAGGACATCATACCACTTGCTGCAGCACCTTCCATCATAAATTCCACTTCATCACCTACTCATCCATGTTGGTAACAAATAATGGATGATACTTGAGTTCTAACAGCTTGACCTTGTCACCTTCTTTATAAACCCACTGTATATCATTGCCACCTATGCTAGCTCCTCGTGCATGTCTTATCATTACCCATCATCTCCTCACCCCATAAATATGACTCTAGACTTATATGTTTCAGCTGTATACTCTCCATATGTGGAGGTGGTTTTTTTTGACCTGGATCCAGATGGAGGACATCTGTAGGTTGAATGACCTCTTTCGCTATTTTAGTCCTCTTCCATGGCTCCAGAATGGTACACTGACAGGCTGATGGCTGGGAGATGGCAACCACAAGCTCATTGAGTCAAATTAATACCACTCAAATGTCCTCGAAGCTTGGATGAACACCTAAGAATTATGGCATACTCCCGAGAATGGCATGAAGGAGGGAGAGAAGGTAGAATTGGTCATGGTTACCAGGGGCATTCAACATTGTTGAGTGGATAAATTGGCATCTATGTAAATGGCTGCCCTTCTATAATCAACAGATGATTGAAGACTTGGCACAGTTAGGATGGCAGAGGTGGAGAACAGACCATGATAGATGTGGGTGAATGGGTATTTGGATATAGTGAGCCAATGGAGGAAGTGGAACTGGCTGGAAAGAGTGGGATTGAAAATTGAAGTCAGGAGACTGCACAGCCACTAGTTTCAACTGACTTGACGAATAAGGTGGCAATTCATGATTTGAGTACATTGACATAGAGTAGGGACTAAATTAAGACTATAATCATTGTATGCTCTGCTGTCACTAATCCAGCCTGAGTAATTTATAGGTATTCATCTATATCCATTGAATCTGATGCTCTATCATCTGTAAAATACATTTCTAAAATGTTGTCCTCTCCGCTAGAGCTGGATACTTTTGCATTCAATTCCAAGTCTGAGTCCCCACTACTAGAATGCATATCTTGGCAACTATCCTCCATGCACACATCAGAACTGGATAATAAATCATGTAGATGTTTTTTGACTACAGAAGATTCAGCCTTGCAGGTGTCAACACTTCCTTCATGGGATTCCTTCATACTTAAATTGATGTGAGAATATATGTGTCTAATACCCATACTTCGATAGTATCATAGAAGTATGTCTCGATCAACAAACCTATGAACATGAGAGATATCAGTCATTTACAAGTTCTGAGATTTTTGACCAGACCACAAACACAGTATAGCTTCAAATCACAAGCATCTTGGGATGCTCTTGACATCACCTAACAATTAAGGTGGAGCTTACCTTGGAAAAATCAGGAATGAGATGGCAGCTCTTTAAAACATCTGCTGGGTCAACAAAACTGAATGCATTGTCTTCATCTATAGGAATAAAGCATACAACATCCAGCTTCCAAGCACTTTTCTCTTGATGACTTTTGATAACTTCAAATCAATAAACCCAGAGGAACTCAAGGCATCAGGGTTGGTGATCCATCAGCCCTAGACCATTGTAAATGACATTGGTATGAAAGATGCAGAGAATCCTGGCATAGCAGAACAGGTGTGCCATGGAGCCAGGTATATCAGAAAGAAGCATGATGTCTTGATGGTCTATGCCTGGATTGATGGAGTCTTGTGCTCTACAAACTTCATAGGCAGTATAGTTGATTCACATCAAATGATGTCAGTAGATATGATCATTTTTAAACAGAACTCAACTATGCAAGGTTATGATCTCACAATCATCATCTGAGGCCTCTGCATCTGAAGGTGCAATGGTAGATCCAGGGCAGGTCTCTGAGGTGGCAGTTATGTGCATTTGTCTAATTCATAGAAGGAGGTGCCTTCTCAACTTCAATGTGAAATCCTACAACCAACTCAGAGGTAGTCACAATATGGTTGGTAGAGATCTGACCTTTGCTGCCAGGTCCTCTGAGTGTGATCAGGTAAATGTCCTCAAGTCCTCTGGAAAATTATGTGACTTCCCAATCACACTCTTTAAGTGCCTGAGACAGTTTTTTATGTGGGACTTTGGATGAGGACAGGTGAGTATAGATTTGGCAGATGCATGCTTGACACCATTTGATATGAATATACAGTGACTCCAAAAACTGTTCTAATGCCTAACCCCAAACCAGGGTGTGCAGCACCCCACAATCACCTGTGGGAATTTTGCTTAGCTTTAGTGGAGACAAATAAAGTATAAACCCTTAGCTACACCTTGGCCCCTTAGGTCGTGTGATTTAGTTCAGGGGCTGCAGAGATATGACCATTTCAAAACAGCAATACCATTGGAACAGTTTTTGGACTTTTATTATGCAGTATAGAATCTCAGCTATACTGAACTTTATTTGGTATTGTTTGGTGTTACAAATATAGATATACATACAAACATTGTGTCTGAGTTCTAAAACATTCCCATGCCTCTTTGTTCTTTACCACTATCATCATGCGATCACTCTCTGCCACCCAAAAGAATACCATTCTCTCCCAGCTTGATGCTGGTCATTCTATCTGCTCCATTGCCTCTAGCACTGGTGTAGGCATTGCTACTATATCCAGACTTCATTCTAAGGAGTGTTCTGACCTCCAAAAATATCTTGGTGGTTGTCCATCAAAGCTTTCTTCTGCCAACATTCACTATGCTGTCCATCTCATCTCATCTCAAAAGGCTGAGAATGCTGTCCAGGTCACCAAAGCACTCTCCACCATCACCAACCAGACTCTCCATCCCAATACCATCCACCTCCACTTGAAAAAGTCTGGGATGAAAGCTGTACTCAAGTCCAAATGCCCACTACTTTCTGCTAGGCATCACAAGAATCATATGGATTTTGCTGTTGCTCATAGAGATTGGACTATAGAGGATTGGAAGAAGGTGATATGGTCTGATGAGCCCAAAATAAATCATCTAGGGTCAGATGAAATGAAATGGGCATGGAAAAAGCCAGGTGAGGGGCTCAGTAATAGGCTGGTATAAGGAACAGTTAAGTTTGGTGGAGGTCCTGTGATGGTATGGGGGTGTATAACTTGGGAGGGAGTTAGTTATGCTGCTAAGATTAATGGTAGGATGGATGGTGATCACTTCCTTCAGATTTTGAAGGATGAACTGCTGAATACTCTGCAGTTTCATGATCTTAATCCATCTGACATTACCTTTCAGCAGGACAATGACCCCAAGCATACCTGCCTGTAGAAAGGTTAAGGGATGGCTACAAGAGCAGGATTTTGAGACCATGGTATGGCCTGCACAGTCTTCTGACCTAAACCCCATTGAACATCTCTGGGATTATCTCAAAAGGAGGCTGGCAGAGTATAAAAACTCTTCTAATGGAATTCACCAATTGTGGGAGAGGATTCAGGAGACATGGGAGGGAATACCAGTGGAGGAGTGTCAAATGTTGATTGAGAGCATGCCTAGAAGGGTTGAGGCAGTGCTCAAGGCAAAAGGAGGATATACCAAGTACTAATACCCACTCAATATGAAAAGTCCAAAAACTGTTCCAATGGTATTGCTGTTTTGAAATGGTCATATCTCTACAGCCCCTGAACTAAATCACATGACCTAAGTGGTAGAGTTGTAACCAAGGGTTTGTACTTTATTTATCTCCACTAAAGCTAAGCAAAATTTCTGCAGGTGATTGCGGAGCGCTGTGTGCCCTGGTTTGGGGTTAGGTATTGGAACAGTTTTTGGAGTCACTATATGCCTTTTGGCTCATCTTTGTGAATCTCGATTTATTGACTCAATGCTCAAGCTCTCTGTATAAAAACCAACACTGAATCACAGAAATAAGACCAATTCAGGAAACTGACCACCTGGGTTGAGTATGAATCTGTAGTACCATATCACCTGATGGTCTCTGTGTAATCACCAAGTGAATGCATCTGGGTTGCACATTCTTCTTCGAATCTTGGTTGCTCAAAGTCTTTGTTTGTATCTGGTGTTGATAATGTCCCTCTACTTCTCACTTGAGTTCCTTAGTGGAAAAAGGGCAGCATGTATGTGATTGAAAAAAAATGAAGTTCAACCCCAAGAATGGCTCACACATCATCTATGACTTGAAGTGTCTCATCTGTGTGGATCTGAAGCTTCATAAGACCATGCCAAGTACCAGGATAGAATAGAAGCTTGAGCACATCAGAATTATGTGGCTCAGGCAAAAGCCTATTGAAAATAAGGATAGCACACTGAGATTTTAAGATTTTTGAATATAGATAAGTAAAGCTCTAGCCTCTGAGGAAGGAAGAGAAATACCTGGAGTAGATCTTCAAAGTCCTTTGCTACCATTTTCTTTATCTCAGAGGAGTTCTGAGAAAAGCACCAAATAGTATCATGACCAAAGCTGGGTACTTGATGAAAGCTAAATTGAATGATAAAAAGGGGGATGTAGTAGTTGGTAAATGCAAGTGATCTTACCATCAGTCAAGCTTGCTGATAGTCTTCCTTTTCAATCCATCAAGAATTCAAAGAAGATGAGTAAAAATCACCTTCCAAACTCCTAGCTCAAACTCATGTAACAGATGAACAACTAGCATGTAAAAAATGTCAAACTTAAAACCTGTTGTATGAAGTTGAAGTTTTTCAATGAATGCATTCTATGAGAGTAAGATCATGAATCAGTGATTACTGGGAGTCAACATTCACATACTGATGTTGGGACCACATGACTCCTCCTTAAGAAGAGCCTTGACCTGAGTATTATCAATTGCATAGTTCTGCTCATAGATTAGTTTTCAGGCAGCCATAATAATTTCCTGACTTTTGGAAGTGCTGGCATGGATAAGGGACCTTCATTGAAGAATATTGCTCTTTGTACCTAATTCTCTCACCTGTGAGAGTAGAACTAGGCAATAAGGACAAGGACATCTTCCAAGATTATAGATGGACATAATCAAAGACCCTGATTGAAACAATGAGCAAGGAATATGAAGTGACCTAAGCAAATGTTAAAGGACACAACCCTCAGCCTCAACTACTAACAAAGAAGAACTGGATGAGGAACTAAGACTTAGGTCAAAAGACATAAGAGGTTGAAGCTAGAGCTTAGCTCGACTCTTGGCCACTTTATATATGTTCTACACTATTAAATACATGAGGTGTTACTAAGCTACATATGTCTAACATAAGGCAGTCTAGGCCTATGATGTTATAGATAAGAGATAAGAGGTGACATTATGTCACATGACTGGTCTAGCCTTCTGATGTCATATTATATAAGCAGGTGTGTATTACTAGAATACTTGAAAAGACAGGAAGAGTTTGAATATAGTATTTTTGTGGTATTTACAACAGAATATAGATGATTAAGTTTTACCCAGCACTTCTCTGGATATTCAGCAGATTTCTTATCTTGTCTTACTACTGACACACCATGAACAAGCAGCATCCTTTTGTCAGTTTCTTGGCAACTGTCCTCATGATTGGTTCCTGATCTAAGCAGATATGATTTCCATCTACAAATATTACCTCTGCACTGTGACCTATGTGCCCACCAATACAATGCAAACTTAGGTAAAAGATTCCATTACTACAGCTATAGATCTTAGTTGTAGGCTATAATATGAACCAGCTACTTAGATTCTACAGAATGGTATGTTTCATTATATGAATTGAATAAGTTACTAATGGTGTTCATAGTATATATCATGATTTGAAGGGAAGAATGTGTAAAAAGCATAGACAACTGGAGCTTCAGACAGGCCCTGAAAGCTAAGGTAGGTTCACTGTGATATAATATGGCATTATATATCCTGACTTGTTACTAAATATAGGCTTGTGTTAGATATCACTAGATTGGAACATGCCATTTCAAACTGCTTACAACTCCACATAAAGATTACTTGTGCCTTCTTATCCCCTACTTGACCAATTCCAGTACCCTCAGATCATACTCCTTTATAGCCTTGAGGATATAGTTACTTCCATCATATGACAAAGACCTGATGGTCACCTCATCTGGGACCCCATTTATGGATATCTATTCTTGTATCTTTACTTGCCTAGAGATGGCTTAGATTTGGTGATGAGTGGATAATCTGATGATATTATTCTGACTTATCTTGTGATAGATTATTTGGTTCAGAAAGCCAAAAATCTAAGAATTTTTTTTCAACAGCCACATTCTATTAGTTTTGTTGACATATGGTAGCATTTCAGTAATAAGCTCAGATACAACCAATAGGCAGAAATTACTCATACAACTGATCTGATCATTGCATTTGCTCTGGTGTGGATGAGTGCCTACAAAGCAGTTTATTATAAATGCTATATCTTACATTTTTGCCAGATTATTACAGTTCTTAATGGAGACATCTTGAAAAACATGCATTTTGAACACTACATGGTCACTGATCATTGGCATGAGTACTTTGTAAAGTTCTACAAAAAAATAATTGGGCAGTTGCGATCACTGAGAGGTGATGGAGACTCTATTCTGGGACTTGCTCCAGAATCTAGAGCAGCAGCAATACAGGCAATTGAAGTACTCAGTAAATTGTCTTTATTAGATCTTTCTCTGTTTTTACACTAGTAAATTGCTAACTCATGCCTCTTGAATTTGGGCCATTTCTTTTTAATAATCTACAAATATATGTTCTTACTGTATATTGTAATTCTATCCATGATCTTTGTAGTATCACACATTAATTTATATGAATGACAAGGTTGTACTGGTGTTCTTGACTGAATTAATGTGCATAATTCTATTGTGAATGCTGTAGAAAATTGCGGTCCTCGATCTGACACTATGGTTTTGAGTAGTTCATGTTTACACCAGACATGGTCTCAAAATAGAATCACCAGTTCTTTGGAATTAATAGACTTGGAACATCCAGGACCAAGGGACATCCTTCTTTTTTTAACTTCACCAATGACTTTGCCATATATGTGAAGTTTTCAATGAATCTTCGATAATAGTTACACAATCCCAAAAACAACTGGACTTGTTTGACTGATTGCGGTTGGGGCCATTCCACAATAGCCTTTGTTTTTGTAGTTTGCATATCTACCCCATCTTTAAATATGACCCTACCCAGATAGTCAACTTTTTCCTTAAAAAAGAAACACTTCAAAGGTTTGCAATATAGATCATTATCTTGAAGGACCTGCAGAACCCCATGAATGCATTGAGTGTGCTCAGCACAAGAAAGACCAGAAGTGAAAACAATAAGATCATCGATGTAAGCACCCCTTTTTGTAATATCATATATAGGGCAGAGATGGTGAGATGGGTCTGCAAGAATCTTCAACCATTCATGATCATCAATGATTGCAGCTTTCAGTCATTGATGAAAACAGGACCCAGAGTACTACATATATACCTTCCAATTCAACCATTTCACATGATGTTCATCTTATTTTTGCAAGGTCTCAAGTAAGAGTATCTAAATTGTTGAATGTATTTGTTAGATTTCTAAGTATGATGGTAAACTAAACTTCACTATGGATGGGTGAACCACACCAAATCATTATGTGTTTATCTGGAACATGAGGGAAAGGCTTTGAGTTTTCCATTAGACATTGTTGAAGTGGTGGAGATAATGTACCTCTGTGTGCAAGATTGACCTTGACTGACTTCTCTCAAGTTCCACACAGGGGAGGAACTTGCAGCAACTTTTCAGCATGTTGTAGAAGAGTTCAAGATCAGCGATAAGGTTAGTCATCATGAAGTGGAAACACCAGCAGAGTGACTGACTCACCTTGACACAAATGTTATGCATCACCTGTGACAATGCATACAACAACACCATAATGATTGAGCAGCTAGGCAACATGCTGCCTGACTTTGGTGAAGCATCCACACATGCACAATGCTTTCTGCACACTACTAACCTCATTGTAAAGATGCTGATAAGGGAGTTTGATGTGAAGCCAAGGAAGTATAATGGTATTTGAGAGGGAATGGAGACTGAGGATGGCAGTGAGGAGCTAAGTGCTGATGAGTCCTGACTGGCAAAGGAACTTAAAGAGCTGAGCAAGGGTATTGAATGTAAGGACCTTGTAATTATCAAGAAGCAGAAAATGACAGATGATGAGGAAAATGATGGTGTCAACAACTTGGAGGTTAATGAAAACCAAACTCTTGAGTAATGACAAACATCAGGAATTATTAAAAAACATCAGGCCTATTAAGTTAGTGCTTATGAAGGTAAGAAAAACAAATGGTTTACACACCTTGCATAGCACTAACTTTTGGCATGCTAATAGATTTGGAAGCTTACATACAAAATCATCCATTCCACCACCAAGCTCTTGCCAGCCTGGCAGAAGATCCTTCATTGGAATTACAGTGAGGTGCAAAACTGTTGCAATGCCTAACCCCAAACCGGGGCGTGAAGCGCCCTGCAATCACTCGTGGGAATTCTACTTCGCTTTGGTGGGAACAAATAAAGTACAAACCCTTGGCTACAACATTGTCCCCAGGGTCATGTGATTTGGCTCACACACTATGAAGATACATCCTTTTCAAAACAAAAATACCATTGCAACAGTTTTGCACCTTTTGTAATCCTGGGTATAATAATACTTGGTATAGCCTCCTTTTGCCTTGATTACTGCCTGAACCCTCCTAGGCATGCTCTCTATCAACTTCTGACACTCCTCCACTGATATCCCCTCCCAATCAACCTGGACTCTCCCACAATTCATGAATCCCCTTGGGAGAGGATTCATGATCTGCCAGTCTCCTTTTAAGATAACCCCAGAGATGCTCAATGGGGTTAAGGTCAGGAGACTGTGCAGGCCATACCATAGTATGAAAATTCTGCTCCTGGAGCCATTCCTTCACCTTCTTGCAAGTATGCTTAGGGTCATTGTCCTGCTGAAAGATGATGTCAGGAGGATGAAGACCATAAAACTGCAAAGAATTGAGCAGTTCATCCTTCAAAATC
>JBBPUL010000341.1:0-23525 GCA_038094675.1 Spongispora temasekensis | reverse complement strand
GAGTTCAGAGTGGTATTTCTCAGCCTTCTTTTGCAATTGATCATATGCTTCAATAATTGCACTTTGCTTACTTCACTTTCATATACTCCATTGACTTCAAATTTATTTCAGTTATATCTTGCCAGTTTTTATCATTTCTTGACATACATTTTATTTTCAGTTTGTCTCCTGGTGATCATAGAGAAACCTAAACAGTGCCAGCTTCATTTCCTCACATCTAATTCTTCCTTGCAAAAGCTCTACATTTTTGCCCTTTGCCCTGGCTCTTTCCTCTACTTTAGCATGTTTCTCTTGAATAGCCATCCATTCTGCATACCATTCATGCTCTTCAGCCATAATGTGAAGCCCCTTTCGAAAAAAATGATCATGAGTGATATTGATACCTTTTTGATAATCTAGCATAAAAGAATGCAAGTGAATGCAGGAGATTATCCAGAGGCAAGCATATTGAACATGATCTTCTGTATTGAGCTGAACATGAAGACCTCATAGAGATTGCCAAGTTCCCTTGAGATATCCAATACATCAGTAAAACACTGGTTTTTACACCGAGGTACAGACCAGTACAGAGGGTACAGACTTGCCACAGAGTAAATATAGAGGTACAGACTGGTACAGAGCTACAGACTGGTGATACTACTAGCAGTACTACTATCTAGTAAATCTCACAAGCACTTGTACTAGTAGGCCCCTAGTATAGCACCTTCTGAAGGCACTTTAACAATCAAGTAGTATATAATACCATGTCAGACCTAAATCAGTGGCTGAAGTATGTGAGGTAGCATTTTTTTCATCAGACTCAAAGTTTACATTGAAGTACTACTATGTACAGCTAACTGGCATGTAGTATGTGTATCAAGTACCATAACTCAAATTTGCAAATGTCTCACAGGCCATTGTTGTCATCTTACTCACATCTGTTGTCATCGTCATCAGCACTAGAAGACAATGGAATAGTACCTTGATGTTTAACTCCTGAATGGTATCTCATCTACACCACTAATCTCCACCACGTGTGCTCTCCTTGACTTCTTATATCTCGCTCAATACTTGGTGCACACCAACATCTCTTTTCAAGATCTTAACACTGCACTGGATGACTTTTATCAAAATAAGTTTATATTTATTGACCTTGGTGTCCAGGATCATTTTAACATCCCCAAACTTCATTCCCTTTAGCACTACATATGCTCGATCAAATTATTCAGTACCATGGACAATTTCAACATGGAGGCAATGGAATGCCTTCACATTGACTTTGCAAAGGATGCATACAATGCTATGAACCATAAAGACAAAATTTCTCAAATGACAAAGTGGCTCAAAAGAAAAGAAAAGATTGCTGATCATGCGAACTACATTATGTGGCGACTTCACTCCACTGCCAGTGTTGCTGCCCATTGCACATAGTTTTCAAGTTGGTGCCCCCCCAACCTCTCTCGACTGCTCCAACACCGGATGACTCTCCACCCAATGCGTAACTCAGTTCCGATATCAATTATCGAGTCACCATCTCACTATGGTGCTCAATCATTTGTTTCTGCTCTAAAATGCTTCATAGCACAATTCAATGGTCCTACTATTTCATATCCATGTCAACTGAGGAGTGCACAAGTTTCGTACACCTAACATTCAATTCACTTCCAGTATTCCATCGAATCAAGTTCTTGAGTGGAGATCAGGGAGCTGATATAACTGTTGACTCAATTTACGCACATCCACCAACCTACAATAGCCAAAACATTGCCATGAGTTTGGCACACTTCGACACTGCACTCATTCATGTTTGGGGCATTGCATCATGGGAGACACAGTTACAAGGTAAGTTTTCTCTAATGCTTACTTGAGTTGATGATTACTACTAGTGTCCTAATAGATTTCCATGTTGGTCAAGTAAAAATTATATTTTCAGTCCCTCTGATAGATGCTGCTGTTCTATTCTGAAAAGAATGCCAGCCACCAAAGCATTTAGCATACATGGAATGGTTTACAAAATTTACTGCCACTCCAGAGCCTGGGACCAAAATGTATTGTGTTTGAAAAGCTCTTCAGGATGGCAAAATTCTTGCATCTGTGGTACCAATCAAGGTAATTTGTCAAAGTGTACACTTGTTGCCTAAATGGGGGAGAGGAAATATACCAGAAGAATGGAGTAGTAATAATGTTATTGACCTCTGTGTTGTAGTTACAAACGGACACTTGCATGTCTCGGATAGATCCATGTTACATAATCTTGTAGATAAGCTTCATTCAGATGCATCTCTACATCTCAGTCTCAACTACCATGTTGACTGAGGTGAGAGCACCGTCTACTTCTCTTTTCATTGTATTAATACCCTGTAGTACATTCTACAGGTACAGTAATCTTAGTCTTGACTACCATGTTAACTAAGTACATTCTACAGGTTATGAGCCCCGAGCTCTAATCAAGAAATCTTAGAGACACTCACCTGCACATATACTCATCACATATAGTCACCAAGATGACTAGTACCATGTCAGATGAGATTAAGCTGCCCAAACTTGATGTGTCTGGGAAGGAATGGATTACTTGGAAAGCCCACCTTCTTGTCGTCACAGCCAGTCAAGGACTCAAGGGGTACCTCGATGGTACGACAGCTAAACCCATAGATCCAGCAGCTGGGAAATTGGCTGGATGGATGGCGTCTACTGCAGATGAACTCAAGGCTGTTGCAGACTATGAGAAACATCTTGCAATGTGGACTGAAAGAGATGCTAAAGCACATCATATCATCGCAAATACAATCCCGAATACCCTCTATATCTGACTTATCCAGAAAGACACTGCCCAGGAATATCTTGCGATGCTTAGTGTGATCTTCGAGAAGCGTTCCCTTGTTGTTGGTGCAGAACTGTGATACCAACTTGGTGAGCTGAAACTAAAGGACAAAGGTGATGTGAGAGCACATATAGACAAAATAATCTCCTTGCATGAAGAGCTGGTGACTATTGGGCATGCCATTCCTGATGAAGACCTGTTCAACATCATATATGCATCTCTTCCCCATTCCTACAACCCAAGTCTTGCATCCTTGTCCACTATGATGCATTTGCAACCTAGTACCATGGCTACTCCCGAGGTCTTGATGGATCTTGTTCTTGAGAAGTATGACCGCCTTACTTTGCAGGATGCTGGGAAGTCAATGGGGAAAGCTTCCACCATTTCTGACGATGCTGCTTTTAGTGCCGACACATCTAAAAAGGGCAAAGGTCAGCGATGAAAGTTCTTAGGAGAGTGTTGGAACTGTGGTCATGAAGGCCATATGGGCCGTGACTGCTGGAAGGAAGGTGGTGGGAAAGCCAGACAGGCTCCCAAAGGGTGGAAATCTCGCGGCAAGAAGCCAACTGCAAAGGGTTACACCAAGGGTGGCAGAGCATCAGCACATATGACTTCGGGCACATCAGACAGTTCAAAGCCTGGTGAACCTGATTGTGCCTGGCTTGCCACAGTGACCACCTCTGAGGATCATGCCTTGGCCTCCAAGAGCATGGTCCCCGAGCTATATGATAGTGGTGCTTCACAACACTTGTCACCTGCCTGAGATCATTTTCTCAATTTTGTTTCCATTCCACCCAAACCTATCCATGGTGCAGACAATAGCACCTTCGATGCTCTCAGAAAAGGGGACTTACCGATATACCTGTCTAATGGGGACTCCAAGACATGTATACTCTTGAAGGACGTGCTATATGCCCCTTGCATGAAGGTCACACTTGTGTCAATTAGTCATCTTGCACATGCCAGTTGCCATGCTGTCTTTGATTGCCAGACTTGTCAGATTTTTGACCCAAACCAGCATCTGTTGGGACAAGTTAACATGCTCAATGGCTTGTACAAAATACAGCATGTGTATCCTGCAACTGCGCCCATTGTGATGGGTGAAGTGCTTACCCTGGAGGACCTGCATGCTCGGTTGGTGCATGTTGGCACAGCAACTATCCACAACATGGTTGCAAAGGGAATGGTCACTGGTGTTCATCTGGACCCGGAGTGGAGCACCATGGGACAGTGTGAATCCTGCGAGTATGGGAAGGCAGTCCATAAGCCTATCGGAAATGTTCATGAGCTGAGCCGCTGTGCCTGTGTTGGTGATGAAGTCCATACCAACGTTTGAGGCCCTTCTCTTATTCTGACACCTGGAAAGTGTTCTTTCTACAGCTCCTTCACTGATGACCACATGTGATACACTCATGTCAGTTTACTACATGCAAAGTCCGACACATTTTCAGCTTACCAGGACTTTGAGTCATGGCTGAAGACTTAGCATGGTGCTGTGATCTGATGTTTGCGATCCGATCGTGGTGGCGAATACCTGTCTTCTGAGTTCTCTGGTCATTTGCACAGCCAGGGTACTGAGTGGAAACTCACCATGCATGATATGCCAGAACACAATGGTGTTGCAGAATGTTGAACCACACTCTGGTTGAATGTGTTCGTACTGTCCTTCATGCCAGTGGTTTACCTAAGACTCTGTGGGGTGAAGCTCTCCTGCACGTCGTCTGGGTGAAGAACAGGTCAGCCGCATGGGCACTCAATGGGAAGACTCCTTACGAGATGTTATATGGGAAGAAACCAGACTTGAGTGGATTGCCCATCTGGGGTGCTCCTTGCTGGGTGCTTGATAGGAGCAGTTCCAAACTTGATGACCATGCTCAGGAGGGCTGCTGGATTGGGTTCGATGCTGATTCAACAGCACATCATATCTACTTGCCAGATCGGGGCACTGTCCTCATTAAGCGGAATGTCACATTTAAGCAGGATGGCTCACCACTGGCATCTGTTCATCTCGAATCTGAGGCCCTGGGTCCTGAACCCCCTGTGCTTGACCCACCCACCACTACTGTGCCAGCCCAGGTCCTGGTGGCTCCTGGTCATCTGGGACCTGGTTTTGAAGTTAACCCACCAGGGGTGCCGCCTCTTTATAAGCCAGCTCGGCTATGCACAGAGTCTTCATATCTTAAGATGCTGCAGGACGGCGTGGGTACACATGACAGTCGGGGGACTGCTTTGTTTCCCAAGGGCATTCAACCCATCATTGCTGTTCTAGGGGATCCAGGAGACCATGCCACTCTTGCTTGGGAGGAGTGTCTTGAGGTTGCCAAGGATGCATTTGTGCTCATGGGAGCTGAGGTTGAGGGGTTGGAACTGACCACAGTCGAGGAGGCAGGTCCTCGACCAATCTGCGGATCTATATCATGCCTATGTCACTGACCAAAAGTGGCATGATTCCCACTACCACACCCCACCTCTACGAGGATTCGGGGAGACTTCAATTTGGTGCGTCAACATGACTCCCGAAATCCACAGACACCTACACGCGTACTTGGATATCCAATCTGAGAAACAGTGGCAACACCAAACTCTTAGCCATTACTCCATCAACCGTGTCACCTGAGGAGGACCATACATCCTGCCCTCAGCTACCATTGCCTGCTACTCCGAAGCTACCAAACTTGTGGAAAAAGCAGGAACCCAGACCCAGGAGGTTACCTTACCCCCAGAATACTCAGACTTTGCCAAAGTCTTTGAGGAAAAAGACTGCGAGTCCCTTCCCCCATCTTGATCCTACGACCACGAGATCAACCTTGATGAATCCTTTGTTCCCAAAATTGGGAAAATCTACCCTCTATCCCTGGAGGAATAAAAGGCAACCGAAGCCTTCCTTGATAAAAACCTGCACTCTGGAAAGATTTGCCCCTTTAAGTCCCCACAAGCCTCCCCTTTTTTCTTCGTTAAGAAGAAGGATGGCAAACTGCGTCCATGCCAAGACTACCGATACCTCAACGAGCATACTGTTCGCGATGCCTACCCCCTACTCCTCATCTCCAACCTCGTCAACAAGCTCAAGGGAGCTAATGTCTTCACCAAATTCGACATCCAATGGGGTTACAACAACATACACATCAAGGATGGCCACCAGTGGAAAGGCGCCTTTATTACCCACAAAGGCCTCTTTGAACCCATGGTCATGTTCTTCGGCATGAACAACTCCCTGTCAACCTTCCAACACTTCATGAATGACTCGTTTCG
This sequence comes from Spongispora temasekensis, assembly GCA_038094675.1. NCBI lineage: Eukaryota > Fungi > Basidiomycota > Agaricomycetes > Boletales > Boletaceae > Spongispora > Spongispora temasekensis. The sequence continues at coordinate 17,473 of JBBPUL010000341.1, read as the reverse complement.
AGATATGTATCGCCGAAGAATGGCTTGTTATCTGCATGGATGATTTGCTCATCTTTTCCTCCGACAATGAATCCCACACCAAATGCACTCGCCGTGTCCTCCAATGAATGATGGAGCTTGATCTCCATCTGCATCTCAGCAAATGCAAGTTTGCCACTTCGGAGGTAGAGTACCTGGGTATGATTGTCAAACCAGGCGAGCTCACTATGGATCCTGCTAAGCTCGACGGAATCGCTTCATGGCCAACCCCAAAGAAAGTTAAGGACATATGCTCATTCCTTGGATTCACAAACTTTTACTGGTGCTTCATACCCTCCTATTCCGATGTCGCCCACCCCCTCATCGACCTCACCAAGAATACTGCGGCATGGCTTTGAAGTCCCCAATGCCAAACCTCCTTCAATGAGCTCAAAAAGCTCTTTCTCTCACAACTCATCCTCTATCTCCCAAACCTCTCCAGACCTTTCACAGTGGCCACAGACGCATCAAGAGATGCCACCAGAGCCATTCTCTGACAGACCGATTTAAATGGGGATTGGCACCCCTGTTCCTACCTCTCCCAATTATTCTCCCCTGCAGAATGAAACTATGATGTCTTTGACTGCAAACTCCTTGCCATCATCCATGCTCTCAAAGCATGGCACCACTACCTCCATGGATCACAACATCCAGTCCAGGTCTTCACCGACCATAAAAACCTAACATACTTCTGTCAACCCCAGAATCTTAACCACTGACAAGCATGTTGGCTTCTCAACCTTGCAGATTTTGATCTCAAGATGACTCATGTCCCTAGCTCCCTCCTTTCTGGCCCCGATGCACTCTCCTGCTGCCCCAACAGACTCTCATCCAAATCTAACAACCAAGCTGTCACCCTCCTCCCCGAAACTCTCTTTGTCCATGTCATTGACTCAGTCCTCACCACCGCCATCCAGAAACACTCGGCAAACGATGAACTTGTCACCCGTCTTCATGCCGATCTTAAAGGACCTGTCGCGGCCCCCAACCTCTGTAACCACCTCTCTGACTGGCAATTTAAGGAGAATCTCCTTTGCTATCACGATCATGTTTACGTCCCAGAACCAGACCGCCTCGCAGTTATCAACCATGCCCACGATCACCCCTCTGCCGGCCACCCCGGGTACCTTAAAACCTGTCAACTTGTTGCCCATGATTTTTGGTGGCCTGGTCTTGCCACCCAAGTCTGCCACTATGTCGAGGGATGTGCTATATGCCAACAAAACAAAGCCAATACCCATCCCACCATTCCCCCGCTATCCCCAATTAAATCCCTTGCCTCTCATCCATTCCAACAGATCTTCTGTGACCTTATCACTGACCTACCATTGTCTAATGGTTTCGATAGCCTATTGGTCTTGGTCGACCACGGGCTTACTAAGGGGGTAATTCTCTGCCCAACCAAGAAACACATCACTGCCAAGGAAGTAGCAACCCTCTTATTCTACAAAGTATACCATCATTGGGGCCTCTACGACAAGATCATCTCCGACTGTAGCCCACAATTTGCATCCACCTTCACTCGGGAGCTTGGGAAGCTCCTGAAATATGACCTCTCTCTGTCTACAGTGTACCACCCCCAAACCGATGGTGAAATGGAACGTGTTAACCAGGAGGTTGAAATGTACCTCTGGATCTTCTGTGGGAACAACCCGACCACATGGGTTGATCATATCACCCATGTGGAATTCACACACAACCACCACCCCCACTCTGTCACTGGAAAATCACCATTCTATCTCATGTACAGCTTTGAACCCCATGCCCTCCCCACAGTCCTTGCAGAAACCCCACTTCCAGCCCTGGAAGAATGCCTCAAGGCCCTATCCACAGCCAGAAATGAGGCACTTGCCACCTGTGAACTCGCACGCCAGGTGATGGCATCCTGAACACGCCGCTCTTTTACCCCATTCACAAAGGGAGATAAGGTGTGGTTAGAGGCAAAGAACCTCAATCGCTGCATTGCCAACCCTATGTTTGCACCCAAAAGGGAAGGACCCTTCACTATCACAGACGTCCTATCTCCCCTGATGTACAGTGAGGTGCAAAACTATTACAATGCCTAACCCCAAACCAGGGCATGCAGTGCCCTGCAATCACTTGTGGGAATTTCACTTCACTTTGGTGGAAAAAAATAAAGTACATACCCTTGGCTACAATGTTGTCCCCAGGGTCATGTGATTTGGTTTGCATGCTTCCAAGATACATCCATTTCAAATCAGTGATACCATTGCAATAGTTTTGCACCTTCTGGTATGTTGGGTATATTAGTACTTGGTATAGCCTCCTTTCACCTTGATAACTGCTGGAACCCTCCTAGGCATGCTCTCTATCAACTTCTGACACTCCTCAGCTGGTATCCCCTCCCAATCAACCTGAACTCTCTCCCACAATTTATAAATCCTCTTAGAAGAAGATTCATGATCTGCTAGTCTCCTTTTGAGGTAACCCCAGAGATGCTCAATGGGGTTAAGGTCAGGAGACTGTGCAGGCCATACCATAGTATGAAAATCCTGCTCATGAAGCCAATCCTTCACCTTCTTGCATGTATGCTTGGGGTCATTATCCTGCTGAAAGATGATGTCAGAAGGATTAAGACCATAAAACTGCAGAGAATCTAGCAGTTCATCCTTCAAAATCTGAAGGTAAAGGTCTCCATCCATCCCACCATCAATCTTGGTAGCATAGCCAACTCCCTGCCAAGTCATACACTCCCACATCATCAAAGAACCTCCTTCAAACTTGACTATATCTTTCACCACCTTATCACTGAGCCCTTCATCTGCCTTTTTCCACACCCACTTGCACCCATCTAACCCTAGGTGATTGATTTTGGTCTCATCAGACCATACTACCTTCTTCCAGTCCTCCAGAGTCCAATCAATCCTTATAAGCATAAGCAAAGTCCAGATGAGCCTTCCAATGCCTGGCAGAAAGAAGAGGTTGTTTTGACTTGACCACAGCTTTTATACCTGTCTTCTTGAGAGAGGCTGGTTGACTATATTGGTGAGTGCCTTGGTCACCTGAACAGCATTCTCTGCCTTTCCAGAGGAGATGAGATGAATGGCATGGTGGATATTAGCAGAGGTAAGCTTGAATGGATGACCTCCAGCAGCCTTCTGAAGCTCAGAACACTCTTTAGAGTGTATTCTTGATATGGTAGACACATTGAGACCAGTAGAAGATGTAATAAGTTGGCAAATTGACCAGCATCAAGCATAGAGAGAATGGTGTATTTCTGAGTAGGAGAGATAGATCTCATGATGGTTGTAGTTGGAAACAAAGATGTGTGTGAACTATTTTAAACTCAGACATGTTCCTACTAAGTGTATCTTTGTTTGTATGGCCAAACATAACCATATAACACTTGATTTCAATGTGCTAAGTGAAGGGTGCAAAACTATTGCAATGGTATTGCTGATTTGAAATGGATAGATCTTGGGAGCGTGTGAACCAAATCACACTGTGACCCTTGGGACAACATTGTAGCCAAAGGTATGTACTTTATTTGTTCCCACCAAAGTGAAGTGAAATTCCCACAAGTGATTGTGGGGCACTGCATGTCCTGGTTTGGGGTTAGGTATTGCAATAGTTTTGCACCTCACTGTATAGACTCTGACTTCCGGGGACATGGAAGATCCACCCCGTGTTTCATGCTTCCCTCTTATCACCCTATCGCGAAAACAGTGTGCATGGCCTGAACTTCCCAGCTCTACCCCCAGAGCTAATAGAAGGCGAAGAGAAATATGAAATCGAGAAGGTTCTGTGCCACAGAGGAACACCTCATTCCTGCATGTTCCTGATCCGATGGAAGGGATATACAGCCGAAGAAGATTCCTGGGTCCCAGAACAGAATCTGAAAAATGCAAAGTCCGCCCTCCAGGAGTATAAGAACCTCCATCCGAAGGCCTTCCCTTCCTCAAGGCAATAGCTTTCTCACCTCACAACGCCCCACATTGTCTTTGCCCCCTCACCTCTTCACTTCGAACTTACTATGTCTAATGTCTCTGCCTCATCTATCTTGTCTCCCTCTTCTGTGCCCATTTCAGTACCTCCTACAGAGGACCATCTTACTTCGCCACCATGTACCCCTTCTCTGCCGATGGCCCACTCTCCTCATCATGAGGATGCTGTGGTATTGGCAACAAACAGTGCGCCTCCTAGCCCTGGCACTGTTTATACCATCCCTGCCCTCGAACTGCCCACTAACACCCCGACCCCAGTAATTTCCGTCGACATCCCCCTACATGCCCACACCCTTCGGTCCACAGACCCCACAGATGATGAGCACAGTGGGCTCCATGAATTCCTTACAGACCCCCACATGTTCACGGGGATCTCAGCCTTCACAGACCCCTCCTTGTTGTTTTTCCTCCTTTTTATGCTCTATCTCCAACTAGAATGACTTCCCCATCTTTTCCAGTCCCTCATCGGCAATGACCAGCGTGGTATTGCCCTTGTCAGGGCTTCTATTCACTCCCGAGCCATGGGACATATCCACGACCTAGCCCATCAAATAAGATATCTAGAGTTTGTCCAAGATGTTGACAGGTATCTAAGGGAAACTGCCACGGTCACGGTCCCCACCAGTATCTCCATTACAGGCTATGCATTTCGTTCCCCCTCCCCATCGCCTTCTGAGATCATCCACGACTCTGTCCCCACAATCAATAAAACCCCTAGCGCTTTGTCCTCCCCCCTTGACCCCATGGAAGCATTGGCGATTGATGCTCTTCAAGCATGCTTTGACTGTATTCAGGAAGCCACGGTCCAATGACACATCTTACCCTGCCCAAGCGATCACAACCACTACCAGGACTCTTGCTTCATATGCCACAGATTGGGGCATATTCGGGTTCACTGCCCCCATTATACATGCCCGTTCTGTCATTGCCGCTCCCCTGGTCATACCCAGGCCGCCTGCCCCTTCCGCAACCATCGCTCTCCACCTGGATCCTCCTCCTCCACCTCTTCCCACAGCTCCCATCAATCTCAGGAATCCTTTCGGTCCTGCACCTCCCACACTTCCAGCCACTCTCAGCGCTCTGGCCATGCACATCCAATACCTCCACCTCAATCCCCATCAGCACTAAATGAGGACAATGACTTCTGCTTTGACTCAGTCAGAGAAAGCAACATGTGCGGATCGCCCATCGGATCGTTCCAAGGTTTGTAGAAAAGTGGTCTCACTAGGGTTTCGACCCTACTAAGGGGGTAATGTTACGATCGGCCCCTTTTTCTTTCTCTCTTTGCTTCTTTTGCCTTGTATTACTTAAACGTGCACAGCCCTTCGCTTAGTCAGCATTAACGGCTGTGCATTTCTCTTATCTCTTATTGGTGACTCATACGTTCTGTCATGTTCCATGTAGTTCTATCACGCACAACCTTCTGACTCGTTTCACACTGTGCATGACTCATTTCCCTTATCTCCAGTTACTTCTTTTGGATCCCTCTCTTATTGAGCTGTAGCACTGCTTGGTCTGTGTGCAGGACTCTTACATATAAATAAGGTGTAGCACAAGTGGTGTAACCTTAGCTTGAGCCTACTCAAGATAGCAATCTATTGCATCTTTGACCCTCTCGCTCCCCTCTGCTCTCCCCTCGAACCACTTAGCCTCATAGCATCTTCACTCGAGGATACTTTACCTTCATCTTCGACGTCACTACATACTCGCCAAGGCAGAGTAGTGACTAGTCTCTGTGCATTATGCTCAGGACCTACGCCCCTCGTCTTTGCCTCACAGCTTTAGGTTGCACATCGAGTCTACAGCTGACGCTACTTGCGCCTGTCATAACAGTGATCATAGAAAGAATTGCCAAAGTGACCAGGGTGAGAGTAGAGAGGAACCAAGGTTTCATCAACCATCACCCATCCATTTAGCCATGCTGAACATGAATTGTCCTCAACCCACTGCTTTGTCTCCTCTTTCTCCTCCTCTGATGGCCAATAGAGTGCTGCTTTGTGAAATGAAGGGTGACAAATTGCAGTCATAACTTGATTGGTTACAAGCCAAACAGTCTCATAGCCAATCCCAGCCCACAAAGCAACTTGAACCATTGTTGTACTGATTGCATTACCATAGTGTCCAAACTGATACAGAGTGATGGCAAGCTGAGCTGCAACTGACAGTTGTTGTGGGAAATTAGACTGATTCTGAAACACAGGATTATCCTTTAGAGCAGCCAGAAGTACATCAAAGCACTGTGGAGTCATCTGAACATGTGTCCAAAAAACATCTGGATGTTTCTGCTTCCAATTAGTGAGCAAAAGTTGTAAATTGTTGCCACTCTTGACAATTGGCTGCTGATCAATGAGGTACCTGTGGGAGTAGAGTATGCCAAGAACACATAGCATAGACTCACTCGCTGTAGGCAGCTCACTTGAATCTAGCCCATCAGATGAGCTGCTCGAATCAGAGCTCCCAAAACTGCCAGAACTCGAAGATGTGGCAGGAGCTACAAGGCTGTGGGATTCAGCAACAATAGAAGCAAGATATCCATCCATCAATGCCTCTGTGAGCTGCTGGTGCTCAGGTTGAGTGGGCATTGTGATGGCACAAATGAAAGATCTGTTATCATCGGGCTGCTTGCACGCTCAGTGATCGTTGATCATATTTGAACTTCAACAGCATGTCATGACAGACTGCCACATCGACAAAATGAAATCTGCTCAAATCCACCACCAAATCCAGGTGTGTCAAAGTACAAAGCAGATTTGGCTGTGCGAAATCCATTTTCAAATCTGTCCTCAAATCTGCCTCAAATCCACCCTGGATTTCTACTTTGAACTCTCCTAATATGTGCGGTTATCTGGAAAAATTTAGTGGCGGTGCTTATTTCTCCATAAATCGGGTTGCACCAGCTCACCTTCAGCAAATCCTGGAGTTCCACCCCAAATGTGGATGTGGTAGGTGACCACGTTCAACCATTCAGGCTCTTCAAGTTGGCCTGTGTGTGCTGGTGCTGGTGCCAGTGCTAAGCATGGTGAGCATCATGCATACACAGCACAAAAGGAAAGGAAAGGAAAAAGACGTACTTGCTTAGCAAGAAGGCCAGCGTGTGCTGGTACTGAGTGCGGTGAGTGTTGTGCATGCATAACACGAACTTGAAAGGAAAGGAAATGAAAGGAAATGAAAAAGATGTACTTGCTTAGCAAGAAGGCTGGTATGTGCTGGTGCTGAGCGCAGTGAGTGTCATGCACGTGCAACATACCAGAACTTGAAAGAAAAAGGAAGCAAATAAGGTGCTGGGTGCTGAGTGTGGTGAGCATCAGGAAAAACCCCCTGCTGTCAATATTCAGAAATCTCATATATTTTCTCCTAATATTGATAAGTATGCATATTAGTAAATATTATCTGATAATTTCAGTATTTATACCACCACCTGACACTCAAGTGAATAATTCCTTCTTATTAGTCCATATTATTTGATAATTTCATGTATTTATACCACCACCTGGCACTCAAGTGAATAATTCCTTCTTATTAGTTACATTTTCAACTGTTATTGGTCATTGATTAGAATTACATGAAACTAAGCTAATGTACATTGAAGTATGTTGTTATGTCTTTGAATGAATTAATAAGAAACACTGGACAGAGTGTAGAATGTACTCAGTCGATGTGGTAGTCGAGACTAAGATTACTGTACCTGTAGAATGTACTACAGGGTATTAATACAATAAAAAGAGAAGTAGACGGTGCTCTCACCTCAGTCAACGTGGTAGTTGAGACTGAGATGTAGAGATGCATCTGAATGAAGCTTATCTACAAGATTATGTAACATGGATCTATCCGAGACATGCAAGTGTCTGTTTGTAACTACAAAACTCCCCCTCAAACGGAAGGGTAAAGTCCAGGTTCATGAGCAAAATGCTTCGCTTTAACACTAGGTAAGGCTTTTGTAAGTGTATCAGCAACCATATTAACAGAAGGGCAATAAAGAAAATGAATGGAACCACGTTCGACAGAGAAACGAATAAAATGGTAGTGCAAGTCAATATGCTTTGTGTGCACATGGTAACTTCCATCCTTGGTGAGCGCGATCGCAGATTGATTGTCTTCATACAAAACCATGGGCAGAGCAAGCAGCCCAAATATTTCTTCAATCAGGTGATGGAGCCAGATCGCTTCCTTCACAGTGTGAGTGGTGGCCACGTACTCTGATTCTGCAGTCAACAAGATAACTACTTCCTGTTTCTTCAAACCCCACAAGATCACTCCCCTGTCAATGAGAAATGCAAATCCGGTGATGGTCTGGCGATGCTCCTGCGTGGCCCCATCAGCATCAATATAGCCTACGAGCATGCTCGACCGGTTCCCAAAGGTGAGTGTGAGTCCCTGCATCCCAATGAGATAATGGAAGATCTGCTGGACAGCCTCCCAGTGCACCCAACCAGGGTTAGCATTGAACTGTGAGACCCATGACATGGCAAAAGTGACATCTGGCCTAGTGCTGATGGACAAGTGGATAAGAGAACCAACGGCCTGGCGATAAAGTATGTTCTTCATTCTCGCAACCTGCTCAGTGGATTTGGGTGACTGAGCCTCCGATAGTGTAATGTTCAGTTCGATAGGGACAGCAACTGGTTTTAGATCAGCAAATTTGAACTTTGCAAGAATTGCCTTGACATAAGGTTTCTGCGACAAAGAAATGGTATGAGCTGACCGATCCCGAGTGACCTTCATCCCCAACAACCAGCTGATAGGTCCCAGATCAGTAATCCGAAAACGCAAGCCAATCTCACGCTTGAATGCCCAAACAAGCTAAAAAGAGACCTGTCACCATACAATCATCAATGTGTGACGCAAGGATCAAAATATCCTGTTTGATGGCAGCCACGAAGACACCCCAATCTGCCTCGACCCAGCAGAACCCAAGACCAAACAACGTGTTGCATAGATGTTGGTACCACTTCAAGGCACCCTGTTTCGACCCATAAAGAGCAATGGGTAAATGAGCAACAAGATCCTGCCCACGCTTAGTAAAACCAGGCAGCAATTCCATGAAGATGACCTCATCATCAATAAGTTTACCATTCAGAAAAGCACTGTGAAAATCGAAGACATCTATATCCCAGTCCTGGTGGACAGCGATGGCGAGGATCAAATGAAGAGAAGCAAGATGAGCAACAGGTGTGTAAGTCTCATCATAGTCCACACCATATTGCTGCGTGAACCCATGAGCAACCAGCCGTGCCTTGTACTTATCAATTTCCCCAGTGGCGGTCCGTTTGATCTTAAAGATCCACTTGCAGCTGACCACGTTGGTCCCCTTCACCAGTCGGGTGACAACATCCCAGATATGTGCCTCATCCAGACTCACAAGTTCCTTGTTGATCACTTTCTTCCACTTAGGCCAGTCCGGACGGGTCTATCAGGGATGGAGATGGTTTGTTTCTCCCAATCGATAGTCAGGTTGGCAAGATGAAGCCAGGGGAGGCCAAGGATGACGTTTTCCTTTCCACAGTTCATGAGGTAAAAGAGCACCTTTTGGGTGACTCCTCCTCTGACAGAGACATAGAGCTCAGTGGAGAACAAGATGTCTCCATTCAAGTTTGCAGATTGGTCCACATTGCGAACACAGATGGGTTGTTCGAGACAAGTATGGGGGAGTCAGTGTTTTCGGGCAAAAGCCCACAAGGCAGGAGATTTCTGCTCCAGAGTCAACGAGAGCAGGGGAGTCGATGACTTTTATGGTGTGTGAGGGTACCACAAGCTGGATGAGAACATGCATAGCTCTATTTGACGTGGATACTAGTACAGGCGCACAAGAAACGAGATGTTTGGGAGGTACTTGCATCGAAGAAGTTCTCCCTTTCAAAAATCCTTAATCTCCACTGCCTCAACATGGACATCTTCATCGTCATCTTCATTCATGAGACCAGGTATTTCTTCTTCGGCTTTGGCAACCTTTTGGTCGACCTTGGGGCGTGGGGGAAGGTCTTTGAAGGTAGGGCACTTGTTGGAAAAGTGACCTGATTTCCTGCAGTGGAGGCAGAGTCCTTGTTTGAAGCAGTGTTCTCACTCTTTGGGGGTGAGTTTTGGAATGCAGATGGCATCCACATCCATGATGTTGGGGTCTTTGTTATGGGGGGTCTGGGCAGGGCGAGGGATGAAAGTGGGGGTCGAGGAATGCTTGTGCTGGCGAGTGACAAGCTTAGCATGTTTATGCTGGTCGTCGAGACAAGAGGCATTCTTGATCCAATCATCGATGGTGGTAGGGACGGTGTCCATAAGGTACACCTTTTCGGAGAGTGAGGGGAGAATGCCTGTGGAGAAGTAGTGGCAGATTGTTGCTGCTTCGTTGAGCCCTGCCAAGCTGACCTGGTTACGGAACTTAGAGATATACTGGCTAAGGGATGGTTGGAAGGTTCCATCGCATCACTCATTGACATGATAGGTGGCCAGCCAGGTCAAAGCATTGGCGGCAGTGTTGGGGCTCTCAAAGTGGGCCTTGAACTTTTTGATGAACTTGTCCCAAGACCCTAGGGTCATATTAGTTTCTCGCATACTTTCCTCCATGAAGGTATCTGCCCAGGTGAGGGCACTCCTGTCATTCATAAATGACAGGGCGAATCCTATCTTTTTCTTGTTAGTGGAGTAGACATCAATGTTTACAGCGAGGTACCGTTGTACTAAGCAAAGCCAGGGCATGGCATCGCGTTGTTTGCCTGAGAAGGCCTTGGGTTGGGTGAGGTAGAGTTCGGTGGGCTTAGAAGACATCAGGGGCACAGGGTTTGGGCTGGGTGGTGAAGGGGGTGTAGTGGTTCCAGAACTGGGGCTAGGGGGCATAGTGGACCTGCAAGAAGAAGAGGTGGCGATGGGTGGTGGTGGTGGGCAGGGGTGCCACTTCAAAGGTGACAGAGAGGCCGAAATGGCTGCGAACTACAGCAAGGGTAGTCGCGTTCGAAGAGCTTGAGCCTTTTGTTATGACAGGTGTGGGTAGCATCAGCTGTAGACTTGATGTGCAACCTAAAGCTGCGAGGCAAAGATGAGGGGCATAGGTCCTGAGCATAATGCACAGAGACTAGTCACTACTCTGCCTTGGCGAGTATGTAGCAACATCAAAGACGAAGGTAAAGTATCCTTGAGTGAAGACACTGCGAGGCTAAGTGGTTCGAGGGGAGAGCAGAGGGGAGCAAGAGGGTCAAAGACGCAATAGATTGCTATCTCGAGTAGGCTCAAGCTAAGGTTACACCACTTGTGCTACACTCTATTTATATGTAAGAGTCCTGTGCACAGACCAAGCAGTGCTACTGAAGTGACCTAACAAGGACACGACCGTCGGCCTCTACTAACCACAAGAAAAGAGGAGCTAAGGATGGGGGACCACGACTTAGGTCACAAAGACACAAGAGGTCAAAGCTGGGGCTCAGCTCGACTCTTGGCCTGTCTTATATATGTCTACTTACTATTAAATACATGAGGCATTAGTAAGCTACATGTGTCTACCATGAGGTGGTTCTAGACTAATGATGTCATAGATAAGAGATAAGGGGGTCCAGACCTCTGACATCATGTATGATGTCATATCACGTGATTGGTCTAGACCACTGATGTCATATTACATAAGCCGGTGTGCCACACCGTTGAGATGAGAAAAAGGAGGCGAGTTTGAATATAGTTACAACACTACCCTGTCTTTAGGTTGAGATTCCAGATCAACCGGAGTCATAAAATAATGATGCGAATTCTTGAAGAGTTACCCCTTGTACTTTTTGAGGTGCAGCCGGATTTTGTCGATGAAACTCCTTAATGGTCAGAGGAGCATTGGTAAGATCGGCAGCTGACTGCCACATGATGTCACTGACGTCATATCCATATCCTTTCTATTTGACTAAATAAGAGAGTCCACATCGAGTGGAGCGAGAGTCGAGAATTGATTCCACTTCAAATTCCTCTGATCCATCCTCCGATATATGCACCGCATCAGGCTTGCTGACAGGTTGTCCAGGCAATTGATCTTTAAATGGCTTGACTCGTGAAATATTAACCGTAGGGTGTATTTTAATTCTGGCTGGCAGTTTTAACGTGACAGTGTTCGGTGACGTTTTCAAAACTTCAAATGGTCCGATCCATTTTTGTGTGAGCTTCGAGGAAGCATAAGGTAATTGCAAATGTTCTGTAGATAGCCAGACGGAATCGCCAGTGTTGTATTCTGGTGCAGCCGATCTTTTCTTTTCAGCCTGCACTTTCATATTTTCTGCGTTGGCACGTAGAGCGTTTTCTACTTCGGTATGCGCTTTTCCTAATTCTGTTTGAAATCACCCTGCGATGAAGGTGTCGTGTTTTACTTCGAAACCCATGCGCGGCATGTAATTTCTAGTAACTGCAAATGGAATGCTACCAGTAGCACGCGTGACCATGTTATTATGTGCAAATTCTGCCATTTTGACATATTCCGGCCAAGATTCCTGATTCTTGGCCACATAACAACGGAGGTATTGTGCTAGATTGCGGTTTACTCATTCCGTCTGTCCGTCTGTTTGTGGATGATAGGCAGTAGAAAGAGAGAACTGAGGTCCACGATCTGAAACAGCTGTTTTGGGCAACCCGTGCTTACACCATACATGGTCTCTGAATAGGATAGCCAGCTCCTTGGAATTGATAGACTTAGAACAGGGCGTAAACACCACTTCTTTGGAGAATCGATCCACAACTACACAAATGGCGTCTATGCTGTTTACAGCGGGGAATCCTGAAATAAAGTCGATAGAAATATCCTCCCAGGGATGTTTAGGGATCAGTAATGGTGCTAATTTTCCTGCCGGAGGACGCGATGCCATTTTCGATTGCACACAGATCTGACAATGATCAACATATTCATTGATTTCTTTTTTCATCTCAGGCCAGAAGAAATGCTGAGAGATTGTAGATAAAGTGCATTGCTGTCCTGCATGTCCCGTGATTGGAGAGTCGTGACAAAGAGTAAGGAGTTCTATCCTCAAACCAGGAGGTACAAATATGCAATTCGAGTCATTGATAAATACTGATTGTTGTTCGTTGAACCAGCATGTTACGGACGATGGTATTTTTAGGTTTTTTGACATTTTTTGTAGTTTCTCTAGGAAGGGTGATTCTAAATGTACATCATTGATGATGACCTGCGGTGGAAGTACCGTAATGTTTTCGTTAAGGTTTTGCACTGCATCACCATGATCTGGTCGTCTGGACAAGGCATCTGCTCTAGCATTGGTCGATCCAGGTTTATAAATAAGAACATAGTTAAATTCTTGTAGAGTGGCGTGCCATCGAGCTTGGCATGGCGATAGGGTTTGTGGCTTTTTCCAATATTCAAGGTTTTTGTGATCTGTCCAGATTTCAAATCTTGGACTTCCGATTAGATAATGACGCCATTCTTTAAGTGCGCGAATGATAGCAGCCATTTCTTTGTCATATATGGGGTAATTTCGCTCTGCAGCATCGAACGAATGTGAAATAAATGCGCAGGGCCTCCAGAGGCCATCTTCACAGTGTACTGAGAGCATGGCTCCAGTGGTGATATCCGAGGCATCAGTTTCTACTCTTAACTCTTTAGTACTATCGGGGTATGCGAGTAGTGGTGCTTTTGTAAATTTTTCCTTTAAGGTTAAATATGCTTCCTCTTGTGCTGGTCCCCAGGACCATAGTACGTCCTTTTTAGTCAACTCCATCAAAGGTTTGGCTGTATGTGCAAAGTTTTCTATGAATCAACGATAATAGTTACAGAGTCCTAAGAAAGATTGTACTTGTTTTACAGATTGCGGTTGGGGCCATTCCGCGATTGCTTTTGTTTTATTTTGTTGCATATCTACCGTGTCTTTAGATACGACCATACCCAGATAGTCAACAGTGGATTTAAAGAAGAAACATTTGGAAGGTTTGCAGTAAAGGTCATTATCCCGTAAGACCTGCAACACCTCGCGAACTTTTTGCGCGTGCTCCGCACGAGACAGACCAGTTGTAAAAACAATAAGATTGTCTAGATAAGCACCAGTGTCATCGTAGCGATCATGGAACAGGTCGTCCATCATAGCCTGGAACGTAGCAGGCGCATTTTTGTAACCAAAGTACATGACGAGGGGTTCAAAGGACCCGAAAGGTGTAACGAAGGCACCTTTCCATTCATCACCTTCCTTCATCCGTACATTGGTGTATCTCCAATGGAGATCCAGCGTGGTAAACATGTCAGCACCACAGAGCCGATCAACCAGTTGATCAATTCTAGGTAACGGATACGCATTCATGACCGTTCCCTCGTTAAGGTAGCGGTAGTCCATTACCAATCTCTTTTTGCCATCTTTTTTAGGTATAAAGAATATGGGCGCCATTTGAGGCGACTTGGAAGATCGAATATACCCTTTTTCCGGTTCTCCATCAAGGAATTTGCGGATCTCTAATAAATCAGTTTGTGACATTGGAATCACCCGACCCTTCTTCGGAACAAAGTCTGGTTGCAAGTCGATCGCATGATCCCAAGTCTTCCGCAATGGCATGCGCGTGGATTCCTGTTCCAAGAAAACATCCATAAAGTCATGAAATTCGCTAGGAACTTCTGTTTTGATTTGATTTTGTTCTTCCAGAGAGATTTCATTTATATTCACACCGTGATAGTGGTTAAAGGTCATGGTATGATTGCTCCAGTCTATGGAGGGATTATACTGTTTAAGAAATTCGTATCCTAAGAAAACTGCATTTGTGGCTAAATTGGATACGTATAGAGTTAAAGGAAAAGAGTATGCAATGTGATTGCCATCCGTCATTTCCACGTGTACTTGACATACATGGGTAATTCCTCTCCCCACGTTCGCAGATCCATCAGCATTCCTGACTTTGATTGGTCTTGCCAATTCTTCGCAAGCGATAGCATTGGCGGTCACAAAACCTTGGTCGACAAAACAATGAGTAGCTCCGCTGTCGACTAGAGCAGATACCCAGACCGATGATTGGTCATTCCTTCGTAGTTTAAGCTCCACTTCTAGAGCGTTCTCTCGTAAGTGCCGTGTCTTATACGGCATCATCCTGATGTGCTGAGGGGTTTCATAGATAACGTCATTTTTTTGTATTTGTGCGAAATTAAGTACCCAATGTTTTTCTTCCAGGGCCGAGCTCAATTGAGACTTCGCGGCGGAATATGCGTCCGATGGGCTACCATATCGGGACGACAATTCATGTGATGAGAACGAGACAGGCTCATAGTTTTCATTCTGAGCCATTTTGGCGAGTTCTCGCATGTCAAACACTTCATAATTAAAAGAAGAAGATAAATTGACAGAGTTAATTACGGGGGCAATCTCTTCCCATTCGGGTTCATCATAGTATGTATCAAAAAAGTCCGATACTGGTACATAGTCCGAAACACTTTTTTTTGTATTCACCGAATTTTTGTAAGTAGAAACAGGAGTAAAAGAAACATTGTCCGAGACTTCAGACACCCTCATATCTGAAGTCGGCACTAAAAACCCGCCTTGGCGCGTGCTTCGACTGTGAGCCTATCTCGCCAGTATGCCTCGGCTTCTTCTGTCATCCAAGCTTGACGGTGGGCTGTAGCTGCTGGTTGCGGCGCTTGTGGGGGCGGGGGCGGAGCGGAGACTTGCTGCTGTTGGGGGTTCCAGGATGCAGCGGGGTACTCTGGGGCCTGCGGAGAGACAGAGGAAACTGCCTCTCTAGCCTCATACAAGGCACGATTGCAGGGGCGTCGAGAAGGATTTGTTGGACACATTGCCCAGATGTGACCTTTACGTTGACAACCAAAACATGTTCGATTGTCGGGGGCAGACAGCGTGTGCGGGGTTTGGCAGTCTATCTCCATTGGTGTGCCTTGACCGGGTTGAATACCGGTTGGAGTAAACTTTTGTCCCGGTACAGGGGGACGCGGGAGTGGGCGTGCGCCAAAAGGACGAGTGCTTGAAGGACGAGGAGCAGTGGGGCCAATACTGGGTCTGGCCAAAGCGATCCTATCGAATTTTTGATTGATGGCTGTGTATGCCTCCACCAATCCTGAGAAGTCATTATCGTCGAGTGCCTTGCCATGCAACTCGTGTTCGATATGAATCTTATATTGCACTGCTCTTTTTAGCAAGTGCACTGCTTCCTCATTACTACATTTGGCGTCCGAAAACAACGCTGAGAAGTCCCGCATAAAGAGGGTAAATTCACCAGTTTGTTTGAGATTTAATAATTTTTTGTAGGCCTCATGGCAAAGAGTGCCTATCACGAAGTATGCGGTTAATTCTTTTTCGACGTCAGCTACCGCTGGCCATTCGTCAACATCCTTATCCCTGAATTCTTCTAGCATTTTGATAGCGAAGGGGGCGGCATCACCTATCAAGCGGGTCACTACCGCGTATGTTTCCTTGCGCTTGTCGAGGTTCTTGACTTTCAAATACAATTTCATTTTGGCCCACCATAATTGGAAGGTCGCCTTGTTCCCGTCCCATAGGCTGGGATCTCCGATCGTTCTCTTTGCCCTTGTTGTTACATCGAGTTGAAGACCCGACAATTGATCGGCCAAGTCGTCGATCTTCTGAGTGATGGTGGCATTCGACATTTTCATAAATTAAGAAGTTGGCGGTGGTGGCATAAAGGTTGGGGGAGGTGGGAGTGGCGCGTCGTGCATCAAAGAACAGTTGGAGGAGGTGCGGGGGAATGTTCGCTGCTTCTAGTTGGAAACTAGTATTGCCAGTCCAGTCCCACTCTGGTTTAGGGGCAGCCTTTCTTACAGCGATAAACTCGTAACCGATAGTGCACATATACTAAAAAAAAGAAACTCGCTTGCCACTACCACGAAGAGGGCGCCACGAGGATTTCGTCTCACGAGGACGAGTCTTGTATGCCAGCTCGGGACCGGAGAGTTGAAAAGGGGGGAACCGGGGGACTGCCTGGCTATGGCTGACGTTTTAGTATGCCGAGACTGTAGATCTTACGGAAGAGTCTACTATTCCGTCAGATTGCACTGCCCGAAACAGCTGCACTGGCCCACTATGTGCGAAAGGGATTGATCATTATTTGTTGGCAGCCAAGCGTGTCCTCTCGAATGAGGTCTATGCCTTGGCAATGCGAACCAACTATAGTGCCCAACGTGCACAGCTCAAACAGTTTTATATAGGAGTTGTTGTCTCCTAGCTATCACATAGCAAACGTGCTCCCAATAGAGCAATGACCACTTTATGCCTGTGGATCGGCTTTCCGACAGCAAGTAAAAGATGACGAGCAGGGCGTGTGTGTAACCGGTGCTAAACAGAGGTGGACATATGGGGCAGCTTCGACCTAATGAAGTGACCTAACAAGGACACGACCGTCGGCCTCTACTAACCACAAGAAAAGAGGAGCTAAGGATGGGGGACCGCGACTTAGGTCACAAAGACACAAGAGGTCAAAGCTGGGGCTCAGCTCGACTCTTGGCCTGTCTTATATATGTCTACTTACTATTAAATACATGAGGCATTAGTAAGCTACATGTGTCTACCATGAGG
>JBBPUL010000340.1:0-23529 GCA_038094675.1 Spongispora temasekensis | reverse complement strand
ATGAAATATCCTGATATATGTTATACCCCTGATATTACAGGATAATTGACATGAGAATGACATATACAATCTATTCTAGAGTTATTTAGACACTATACAGAGTTGACAGGTACACTGTTTTACAGTTATATATGTTATTTTACCTTTCATATGACATGACATTCACCCTATTCTTGTTATATCTACCTTCATACATACATATAAACATATTCTGTAGAGTATATAAATAAGTGTCAAAAGATGCTACCTAGATAGAACAAGGAGAATTACAAGTATACAACTTTTCCTCTCACAACCAGAGTCAGCTACAGGTTACTCAACATCTCTAGTAAGTCTCTACTAGAGGATTAGACTTATATCTGTGCCCAAAGAGATATAACCTGGATATATGAACTACTTGTCTGATAGTTCACCAGGGTGTTCAAATCTTTTTACACAGTTGAGGTGAGAAACCACTCAGGTTAGACTCCTGAGTAACTCACACAGACTCTGACAAAGTTAGACTTGACTCATGAAAGTGGTCAGACTCACCAGCTCATAGGTAGAAGTATACCTTGTGGTCACTGCTGGTACAGTGCTGTTCCATAACTCTCTGTGGCCCCACCTTTATTTACTTTTCTTTTTCTATATAACAGCAACTGTGCAGCAGGTGTTGCAAACACTTCAAAACCACCATAATCAAACTCTTCATCTTCATATAAGTATTTTGGTAATACACACTTGCTTATGTAATATGACATCACCAGGCTAGAACCATCACATGACATGATGTCATCCCTTATCTCCTTATCTATGATGTCATAAGTCTAGACTGCCTCATATTAGACACATGTAGCTTAGTCACACCTCATGTATTTAATATAGTAGAACATATATAAAGTGGCCAAGAGTTGAGCTGAGCCCTAGCTTCAACCTCTTGTGTCTTTGACCAAAGTCCTTAGCCCTAATCTATTTTTTCTTTATATGTGTTTTCGAGGCCAAGAGTTATATCCAAGTGTTAGCACTTTGGTTACTTTAGCAGGTCCATGTTATAACAGGTGCAGGTAGTGTCAGCCATAGACTCAATGTGCAACCTAAAGCTATGAGGCAAAGATGAGGGATGAAGGTTCCAAGCACAATGCAGGGTAACTGGTCACTACTTTGCCTAGGTGAGTATGTAGCGACATTGAAAATGAAGAGAGAGTATCCTTGAGCAAAGACACTGTGAGGCCAAGAGGTTTTTAGAGAGAGCAGAGGGGAGCAAGAGGGTTGAAGATGCAATAGATTGCTATCTTGAGTAGGCTCAAGCTGGAGATACATGGCCTATATTATGCCCTATTTATATGTATAAGTTTCATGCATGGACCAAGCTATATGCCAGTGTGATAAGAGAGGGAACTGAAAAATGGAAGATAAGGGAAATGCATCACATACAGTGTGAAATGAGTTGAGAAGCTGTGTGTGATAGAAGTACATGGAACCTCATAGAACATTTGAGTCAAAGATAAAAGATAGGAGATGTGCACAGCCATGGCACTAACTAATAGAAGGGCTGTGCTCATTAAGTAATATAATGCAACAATAATCAGAGATGTTAGAGGAAAAAGAGAGGTGAATCATAACATTATCTCCTTAGTAGAGTTGAAACCCTTGTGAAACTTCTACAGGCCCCTGCAGGATCTAACTGGAGACCTACACATATTGCTTTCTCTAACAGAGTTGAAGTGGAAATCATCCTCAGAGACTACCGAGGGTGGTGATCAAGGTGGAGGAACAGGAAGTGTGTACTCAGAGCACTGAGAGCAGATGACAGTTCAGAAGAGATGGGGCTGAGAGGATTCCCAGGAATGACAAGAGCTTCAAGAGGAGGTGGAGGAAGAGAATGATCCCAACCCAGATGGAGAGCAATGGTGGTAATAGGGGCATCCAGCTTGAGTGTGACCAGAGGAACAATAATGGCAAAATGGGTACACATAATAAGGGCAGTGGACCCTGATATGTCTGAGCTGGTGGCAGATGAAACATGAGTCCCTGTAACAGTTGTGATCACTGAGACAAGGGAGGTCTCCTTGAAGGATGTGCCATTAGACCATTGCTTCTTGGATTCAATCAAAGCAGATCTGAAGGGCATCGATAGCGAGGGCTTCCATGGGGTCAAGGGGAGAAGATGAAGTGCTGGGAGTGCCATTAGCTGTGGGGATGGGGTCATGGATGATTTCAGAAGGCAATGGAGAAGGAGGCCTTTTGATGTAGGTGGTGATTGTGATAGAGGTGGGAACAGTGATGGAGGTGGTCTCTCAGAGATATCAGTCTATATCCTGGACAAATTCAAGGTACCTGAGTTGGTGGACTAGCTCATGAATGTATCTGAGGGTATGGGCATGAATGGCTCTGATGGAAGCTCCAATTAAGGAGATACCATGGTGATCATTATTAACAAGGGAGGAAAACAAGTGTGGGAGGTGTTCCAGCTGAAGGTACACCATGAAAAGGAGGAAGAACAAGGAGGAGGGATCAGAGAATGTAGAGATCCTAGAGAACATATGAGAATCTGTGAGGTACTCATGGAGTGCGCTGTGCTCATCATTGGTGGGGTCAGAAGACTGGAGTATATGGGCATGGAGGGGAATATCAACAGAAATTACTGGGGTCAGAGCATTGATGGGCAGTTTGAGGATAGAGAGGGTATATGTATATAGTGCCAGGGCTAGGAGGTGCACCGTCTGTTGCCACCACCATAGCATCCTCAGAATGAGGAGGGTGGGCCATCTGCAGAGAAGGGGTACATGGCGGCACAGCAAGATGGTCCTCCTTAGCAGATACTGAAAAGGACAGGGATGATGGAGACAACATAGAAGAGATGAAGACATTAGACATAGTAAATGAAAAATGAAGAGGTGAGGGGATAAGGCAGGTGAAGGTTGTGGTAGGGAAGGGAAGCTTATCACTTTGAGGGGGGAAAGGCCTTCAGGTGGAGGTCTTTATACTTCTGGAGAGTGGACTTCACATTTTTCACTTTGGCTGTGTATCCCTTCCATCAGATTAGGAACATATGGGAGTGGGTTGTTCCTCTGTGGTGCAGCACTTTCTCAATCTCATATTCTTCCTCACCTTCTATAAGCTTCAGGGGTGGAGCCAGGAAGTTCGGGCCATAGATGCTGTTTTCATGATAGAGCAATAAGTGAGAAGTGTGGAACATAGGATGTATCTTCCATGTCACTGGGAGTCAGAGTTTGTACATTAAGGGAGATAGGACATTGGTGATAATGAAGGGTTCTTCTCTTTTGAGTGTGAATTTGGGGTTTGCAATATGGCAGTTGAGATTTTTGGCTTCTAGCCACACTCTATCTCCCTTGGCAAAGAGGATGAAAGAGCAGCATGTTCAAGATGCCATTACTTGGTGTGTAAGTTTGTGTTCTGCAAGTGCTTTGTCCCTGGCTGCAGATAAGGTCTTGAGGCATTCTTCTAGGGCTGGAAGCAGTGTTTCTGCAAGAACATGGGGAGGGGTCCAGAGGACACAAGGTTCAAAGCCATACATGAGGTAGAATGGGGATTTTCTGGTGACAGAGTGAGGATGGTGGTTGTGTGTGAATTCTGCATGGGTGATATAATCAGCCCATGTGGTCAGGTTGTTTCCAGAATATCCAAAGGTACATTTCAACCTCTTGGTTGACCCATTCAGTTTCTCCATCGGACTGAGGATGATATGCAGTGAACAGGGAGAGATCATATTTCAGGAGTCTTCCAAGCTCCCGAGTGAAGGTAGAGGCAAATTGTGGGCCATAATCAGAGATGATTTTGTCATAGAGGCCCCAGCACTGGTAGACTTTGTGAAAGAAGAGGGTTGCCACACTCTCAGCAGTGATTTGTTTCTTTGTAGGGCAGAGAATTACCCCCTTAGTAAGCCCATGGTCAACTATGACCAACAGGCTGTCGAAACCATTAGACAAGGGCAGGTTGGTGATAAGATCACAAGAGACCTGCTAGAAAGGATGGGAGGTGAGTGATTTAATTGGGGAGAGCAGTGAAATGGTAGGGTGGGTGTTCACCTTGTTTTGTTGACAGAGGGTGCAGCCCTCAATGTATCAACAGACCTGTGCAGTGAGGCCGGGCCACCAGAAATCATGGGTGATGAGTTGGTGAGTTTTCAAATATCTGGAGTGGCTGGCAGAGGGGTGGTCATGAGCACAGGAGATGACTGTGAGGCAGTTGGATTCAGGGACATAGACCCAGTCTTGGTAGCAAAGTAGGTTCTCCTTGAATTGCCAGTCTAAGAGGTGGTTTTGGAGGGTTGGGGTGGTGATTGGCCCTTCGAGGTCATCGCGGAGGCAGGAGACCAGTTCATCATTAGTGGAGTGCTTCTGAATGGCAGTGGCCAAAACAGAATCAATGATGCAGACAAAGAGAGTTTCAGGGAGAAGGGTAATGGCTTAATTATCTGATTCAGAAGAGAGACAGTCAGTATGGCAGAAGAGGGCCTTTGAGATCAAAGTCTGCAAGATCGAGAAGTCAATGTGCTTGTTAGTGGTTGAGGTTCTGGGGCTGGCAGAAATATGTTAAGTTTTTATGGTCAGTAAAGACCTGGACAGGGAATTGAGAGCCATGAAGATAGTGGCGTCAGGATTTGAGGGCTTGGATAATGGCCAGAAGCTCTCTGTCGAAGATATCATAGTTTCATTCTACTGGAGAGAATGACTGTGAGAGGTAAGAATAGGGGTGCCAATCCCCATTTGAGTCAGTTTGCAGGAGGATGGCACTGGTAGCATCATGAGATGCATCAGTAGATACTGCAAAGGGTTGGGAAAGGTTGGGGAGATGGAGGATAGGTCATGAGAGAAAGAGCTTTTTAAGCTCATCAAAGGAGTTTTGACACTGGAGTATCCAGAGTCAAGCTGCAGTTTTCTTAGTGAGGTTGATGAGGGGCAAGTGACATCAGAGTATGAGGGGATGAAATGCTGGTAGAAGTTTGCAAATACTAGGAAAGAATATACATCCTTGACTTTCTTGGAGACTGGCTAAGAGGTGATGCTGTGTTATGATCGGCCCCTTTTCTTTTGTTCTCTCGCTCTCTTTTGCTTTGTATTACTTAAAACCACACAGCCCTTCTCTTTTGTCAGCATTCGCAGCTGTGCACCCTCTTATCTCTTATCTTTTATCTGTGACTCATGCGTTCCATGATGTTCCATGTAGTTCTATCATGCACAGCCTTCTGACTCGTTTCGCGCTGTGCATGACTCACTTTCCCTTATCTTCAGTTACCTCATTTGGATTTCCCTCTTATCATGCTGTAGCACTGCTTGGTCTGTGCACAGGACTCTCTACATATAAATAGGGCATAGTACAAGCGGTGTAACCTTAGCTTGAGCCTACTCGAGATAGCAATCTATTGCATCTTTGACCCTCTCGCTCCCCTCTGCTCTCCTCTTGAACCACTTGGCCTTGCAGCATCTTCGCTCGAGGACACTCTGACCTCATCTTCGACGTCGCTACATACTTGCCTAGGCAGAGTAGTGATCAGTCTCCATATATCGCACTCGGAACCTACACCCCTCATCCTCACCTCGCAGCTTTAGGTTGTGCATCGAGTCTACGGCTGACGCTACCTGTGCCTGTTGTAACAAAAGGCTCAAGCTCTTCGAACGTGACTACCCTTGTTGTAGTTCGCAGCCATTTCGGCCCCCCATCACCTTTGAAGCGGCGCTCCTGCCCACCACCACCACCCCTCATAACCTCTCCCTCTTGGAGGTCCACTACACCCCCTAGCCCTAGCTCCGGAACCACTACACCCCCTTCACCACCCAGCCCCCCATCCCCGATGTCTTCTAAGCCCACCGAACTTCGCCTTGCCCAACCAAAGGCCTTCACAGGCAAACAATGTGATGCCATGCCCTGGCTTCGCTCGGTACTACGATACCTCGCCATTAATGTCGACATCTACTCAATGGATGAGAAAAAGATAGGTTTCGCCCTGTCGTTCATGAATGACGGGAACACCCTTACATGGGCAGACACCTTTACGGAGAAAAGCATGCGAGGAACCAACATGGCCCTAGGGTCCTGGGATGACTTTGTAAAAGAATTCAGCCCCAACACCGCTGCCAATGCTTTAACTTGGTTGGCCACCTACCGCATCAACGAGCGACATGATGGAACTTTCCAACCATCTCTCAACCAATATATCTCTGAGTTCTGCAACCAGGTTAGCTTCGCGAAACTCAACGAGGCAGCTACCATCTGCCACTACTTCTCCATGGGTATTCCCCCTTCTCTCTCAGAAAAGGTGTACCTTATGGACACCATCCCCACCACCATTGACGATTGGATCAAGAATGCCTCTCGTCTCGATGATTGGATCAAGAATGCCTCTTGTCTCAACGACCAGCACAAATGTGCTAAGCTTGTCACCCACCAGCACAAGCACTCCTCGACCCCCACTTTCGTCCCTCGCCCCACTCAGACCCCTCGTGACAAAGACCCCAATGCCATGGATGTGGACGCTATCCGCATTCCAAAACTCACCCCTGAGGAGCGGGAATGCTGCTTCAAGCAAGGCCTCTGTCTTTGCTGCAGAAAATCGGGCCACTTCTCCAACAAGTGCCCGACCTTCAAAGATCTTCCCCCACACCCCAAAGCCGACCAAAAGGTCACCAAAGCCGAAGAAGAAATACCCGGTCTCATGGACAAAGACAATGACAAAGACATCCACATAGAGGCAGTGGGGATAAAGGATTTTTGAAAGGGAGGACTTCTTTGATGCAAGTACCTCCCCAACATCTCATTTCTTGTGCGCCTATACTAGTATCCACATCAAATAGAGCCATGCATATTCCCATTCAGCTCATGGTACCCTCGCACACCATGAAAGTCGTCGACTCACCCACTCTCGTTGACTCTGGAGCAGAAATCTCCTGCCTCGACTGGGCATTCGCCCGAAAACACCGACTTCCTCACACCCGCCTCGAACAACTGATCCGCGTTTGTAACGTGGACCAATCTGCGAACTCTAATGGAGACATCCTATTCTCCACTGAACTCTACGTCTCCATCGGAGAAGGGGTCACTCAAAAGGTACTCTTCTACCTCATGAACTGTGGCAAGGAAAACGTCATCCTTGGCCTCCCTTGGCTCTGCCTCGCCAACCCAACAATTGATTGGGAAAAACAAACCATCTCCATCCCAGAGGCCCTTGACTAATCTGCAGACCTCTATCATGCCTACGTCGCCGACCAAAAGTGACACGACTCCCACTACTGCGCTTCACCTCTTCGAGGCTTTGGGGAAACCTCAATCCAGTGTATTAACACAACACCCGAAACACACAAACACCTGCATGCGTACTTGGACATTCAGTCTGAGAAACAGTGGCAATGTCAAACCCTCAGCCACTACTCCATTAACTGCATTACCCGAGGAGGACCATATATCCTGCCCTCTGCCACCATCGCCCGCTACTCCGAAGCAACCAAACTTGCAGAGAAAGCCAGGACCCTGACCCAAGAGGTCACCTTGCCCTCAGAGTACTCAGACTTCACCAAAGTCTTTGAGGAAAAGGACTGTGAATCACTCTCCCCGTCACGACCCTATGATCATAAAATCAACCTCAATGAGTCCTTTGTCCCGAAAATCGGGAAAATCTACCCCTTGTCCCCCAAGGAACAAAAGGCAACCGAAGCCTTCCTAGATGAAAACCTTCGCTCTGGGAAAATTTGCCCCTCTAAATCTCCACAGGCCTCCCCCTTTTTCTTCGTTAAGAAGAAGGACGGCAAGCTTCATCCATGCCAAGACTATAGATACCTGAACGAACATACTATCCGCGATGCCTACCCCTTGCCCCTTGTCTCGGACCTCGTCGACAAGCTCAAAGGAGCAAACGTCTTTACTAAATTTGATGTCCAATGGAGTTACAACAACGTGCGCATTAAGGATGGTCACCAGTGGAAGAGCGCCTTTATCACCCACAAGGGCCTTTTCGAACCCATGGTCATGTTCTTTGGCATGAACAACTTCCCGTCAAATTTTCAGCATTTCATGAACGACTCATTCAGAGACATGATCGCCGAAGGATGGCTCATCATCTATATGGATGACCTGCTCATCTTCTCCCCTGACAACGAATCCCACACTGAGCATACCCGCTGAGTCCTCCAATGCATGTTGGAGTTAGATCTTCATCTACAACTGAACAAATGCAAGTTCGCCACTTCCAAAGTAGAATACCTTGGCATGATCATCAAACCAGGTGAACTCGCCATGGACCCCGTCAAGCTTGACGGAATCGCTTCCTGGCCCACCCCAAAGAAAGTCAAAGACATATGCTCCTTCCTGGGATTCACAAACTTCTATCAGTGTTTCATCCCTTCATACTCTGACGTCGCTCGCTCTCTCATTGACCTCACCAAGAAAACCGCAGCATGGCTTTGGACTCCCCAATGCCAAAACTCCTTTGATGAGCTCAAGGAGCTCTTCCTCTCCCGACCCATCCTCCATCTCCCAGACCTCTCTAGACCCTTTGCTGTAGCCACTGATGCATCACGAGATGCCACCGGAGCCATTCTCCTCCAAACAGACTCGAACGGGGACTGGCACCCCTATTCCTATCTTTCCCAATCGTTCTCCCCAGCTGAACGAAACTACGACATCTTCGACCGAGAAATTCTAGCCATTATCTGAGCCCTCAAAGCTTGGCACCACTACCTCCGCAGGTTGTAACACCCAGTCCAGGTCTTCACTGACTACAAGAACCTAATGTACTTCCGCCAACCTCAGAAGCTCAACTGCTGACTGTTGTAACCCTATTCAAACTCGCTTCCTTTTTCTGATCTCAATGGTGTGGCACACCGCATTACGTAATATGACATCACTGGTCTAGACCGATCACGTGACATGACATCATCAATGACGTCAGAGGTCTGGGCCCTCTTATCTCTTATCTATGACATCATTAGTCTGGACTGCCTCATGGTAGACACATGTAGCTTACTAATGCCTCATGTATTTAATGTAGTAGACAATATATAAACCAGGCCAAGAGTCAAGCTGTCCTCAGCTTCGACCTCTTGTGTCTTTGTGACCTAAGTCACGGTCCCCCATCCTTAGCTCCTTTCTTCTTGTGGTTAGTAGAGGCCGACGGTCATGTCCTGTTAGGTCACTTCACTGACAGGTGCGTTGGCTCCTCGATCTTGCCGATTTCGATCTCAAGATGACCCATGTTCCCAGTTCCCTACTCTCTGGCCCTGACGCTCTCTCTCGCCACCCAGACAGACTCTCGTCCGAGTCTGACAACCAAGCCATCTCCCTCCTCCCTGAGCCCCTCTTCGTGCGCGTTCTCGATTCTGTCCTCACCACCACTATCCACAAACATTCGGTGACTGATGAACTTGTCACCCGCCTCCGCACTGACCTCGAGGGTCCCATCACCACCCCCAACCTTCGCAATCGCCTCTCCGATTGGCAATTCAAAGAGAATCTCCTTTGTTATCGAGATCGCATCTATGTCCCCGAACCCGATCGTCTCTCGATCATCGAGCGTGCCCATGACCACCCCTCTGCCGGCCATCCCAGATACCTCAAAACCTGCCAACTCGTTGCTCACGACTTTTGGTGGCCTGGCCAGGTTCGCCACTACATCGAGGGCTGCGCTCTTTGCCAACAAAACAAAGCCAACACCCATCCCACTGTCCCTCCTTTGTCCCTGATTAAGTCCTTCGCCTCCCGCCCATTCCAGCAAATATCCTGCGATCTTATCACGGACCTCCCGTTATCCAACGGTTTTGACAGCCTGTTGGTCGTGGTCAACCATGGGCTTACTAAGGGGGTAATTCTCTGCCCTACTAAAAAACAAATCACTGCCAAGGGAGTAGCCACCCTCTTTTTTCACAAAGTTTACCACCGCTGGGGTCTCTATGATAAGATCATCTCCGATCGTGGTCCCCAATTCGCATCCACCTTTGCTCAGGAGCTTGGAAAGCTCCTGAAGTACGACCTTTCTTTGTCCACTGCTTACCACCCTCAATCTGATGGCGAAACAGAACATATCAACCAGGAGGTTGAAATGTACCTCCGGATCTTCTGTGGAAATAACCCGACCGCATGGGCTGACCACATCACCCACGCAGAATTCACGCACAATCACTGCCCCCACTCTGTCACCAGCAAATCGCCGTTCTACCTCATGTATGGCTTCGAACCGCGTGCCCTTCCCATGGTCCTCGCAGAAACCCCGCTCCCAGCCCTAGAAGAACGCCTCAAGGCCCTATCTGCAGCAAGGAATGAGGCACTCGCTGCCCACAAACTCGCACGCCAGATGATGGCATCCCGCACACGCCGCTCCTTCACCCCATTTACCAAGGGAGACAAGGTGTGGCTAGAGGCAAAGAACCTCAATCGCCGCATCGTGAACCCCAAATTCATGCCCAAAAGGGAAGGACCCTTCATTATCATGGACATCCTATCCCCTCTTACATACAGACTCCGACTCCCGGTGACATGGAAGATCCACCCCGTGTTCCATGCTTCCCTCTTATCGCCCTATTGCGAAAACAGCGTACACAGCCCGAACTTCCCGGCTCCACCCCTGGAGCTAATAGAAGGCGAAGAAGAATACAAAATTGAGAAGGTCCTACGCCACCGAGGCACACCACACTCCCGCATGTTCCTGATCCGATGGAAAGGGTACACGGCTGAAGAAGATTCTTGGGTCCCAGAATGGAACCTGAAAAATGCAAAGTCCGCCCTGAGGGAGTATAAGAACCTCCACCTGAAGACCTTTTCTCCCTCAAAAAGCTTCCCTGCCTCATAACACCTTCTATTATCTTTGCCCCCTCACCTCTCCGTTTCTCTTTTACCATGTCAAATGTCTCTACCACATCTCTCTCGTCTCCCTCGTCCCTGTCCATTTCAGTACCTTCTATGGAGGACCATCTTGCTTCACCGCCGTGCACCTCTTCTCCGCTGATGGCCAACGCTCCTCATTATGAGGATGCTGTGGTACTGGCAATGGACAGTCTTCCTCCTAGCCCAGGCGCTGCATATACCATCCCCGTCCTCGACCTGCCTGCTGACACCCCGACCCCAGTAATTTCGGTTGACATTCCCCTGCACACCCATACCCTTCAGTCCTCAGACCCCACCAATGACGAGCGCAGTGCACTCCACGAGTACCTCACCGACCCTCACATTTTTACAGGGATCTCAGCCTTCACAGACCCCTCCTCCATATTTTTCCTCCTCTACATGGTCTATCTCCAACTGGAGCATCTCCCTCACCTCTTTCAGGTCCTTATTGGCAACGAACATCATAACATGGCCCTCACTGGAGCCTCCATCCGTAGTATCCATTCTAGGATCATCGGACATGTGCACGACCTAGCCCATCAGTTGGGCTACTTAGAATTTGTCCAAGATATCGACCAATACCTTTGGGAAACCGCTGCGGTCTCCATCTCTACCAATATCACCATCCGTGACCATAACATCCGCTCCCCCTCCCCAATGACCTCTGAGATCATTCAAGATTCCGTCTCTGCGGTCAATGATACCCCTAGTGCATCGTCATCCCCTCTGGACCCCACGGAAGCCTTAGCCATTGACGCTCTTCAAGCACGCTTCAATCACATCCAGGAAGCTATGATTCAGTGACACATCTTACAGGGAGATTTGCCCTGTCCCAGCAACCATTGCCATTACTGGGACTCTTGTTTCATCTGTCACAGGCTCAGACATATTTGGGTCCACTGCCCACACTACATCTGCCCCTTTTGTCATCGTCGCTCCCCCGGTCATACTTACCCCTTCCAAAACTGCCACTCTCCACCCAGCTCATCTTCCTCCTCCGCCTCCTCCCACAGCTCCAGCCAATCCCGGGGGTCCTTTCAGTCCCACACCTCCCGTACTTCCGGCCACTCTCAGCACTCTAGCTGTGCACTTCCAGTACCTCCACCTCGATCCCTGCCAGCATTAAATGAGGATGACAATTTCTGCTTTGATTTGGTCGGAGAAAGCAATATGTGTAGATCACCCGTCGGATCTTGCCGTGGTTTATAAAAAGGTCTCACTAGGGTTTCGACCCTACTAAGGGGGTAATGTTACGATCGGCCCCTTTTCTTTTGTTCTCTCGCTCTCTTTTGCTTTGTATTACTTAAAACCACACAGCCCTTCTCTTTTGTCAGCATTCACGGCTGTGCACCCTCTTATCTCTTATCTTTTATCTGTGACTCATGCGTTCCATGATGTTCCATGTAGTTCTATCATGCACAGCCTTCTGACTCGTTTCGCGCTATGCATGACTCACTTTCCCTTATCTCCAGTTACCTCATTTGGATTTCCCTCTTATCGTGCTGTAGCATTGCTTGGTCTGTGTGCAGGACTCTCTACATATAAATAGGGCGTAGTACAAGTGGTGTAACCTTAGCTTGAGCCTACTCGAGATAGCAATCTATTGCATCTTTGACCCTCTCGCTCCCCTCTGCTCTCCTCTCGAACCACTTGGCCTTGCAGCATCTTCGCTCGAGGACACTCTGACCTTGTCTTCAACGTCACTACATACTCGCCTAGGCAGAGTAGTGATCAGTCTTCGTATATCACACTCGGAACCTACACCCCTCATCCTCGCCTCGCAGCTTTAGGTTGCACATCGAGTCTATGGCTGACACTACCCACGCCTGTCGTAACATGCTGTCAAGCTTGATGGGGTCCATAGCAAGTTCACCAGGTTTGACAATCATTCTAAGATATTCAACCTTAGGGGTGGTGAACTTGCATTTGTTGAGGTGTAGATGGAGATCCAGTTCCATCATTCATTGAAGGACATGATGGGTGCACTCTGTGTGGGATTCGCTATCTGGGGAAAAGATAAGGAGGTCATCCATGTAGATGATGAGCCATCCTTCGGCAATCATGTCTCTGAACAAGTCATTTATGAATCTTTGAAAGGTGAAGAGAGAGTTGTTCATGCCAAAGAATATGACCATGGGTTTGAAGAGACCTTTGTGGGTGATGAAGGTGCCTTTCCATTGATGGCCATCTTTGATGTGTATATTGTTGTACCCCCAGTGAATGTCAAATTTGGTGAAAACTTTTGCTCCCTTGAGCTTGTCGACTAGGTCAGAGATGAGGGGTAGTGAGTAGGCATAGCAGATGGTGTGTTCATTCAGGTACCTGTAGTTCTGGCATGGACAGAGTTTGCTGTCTTTCTTTTTAACAAAAAAGAAGGGAGAGGCCTGTGGGAATTTGAAGGGATGGATTTTCCCTGAGAAAAGGTTTTTATCGAGGAAAGCTTTAGTAGCTCTTTGTTCTTCAGGAGACAACAGATAGATTTTCCCAATTTTTGGGATGAAGGACTCATTGAGGTTGATTTCATGGTCATAGGAGCGAGATGGGAGAAGGGATTTGCAGACCTTTTCCTCAAAGTCTTGGGTGAAGTCAGTATATTCTGGTGGTAGGGTAATATCCTGAGTCTGTGTTCCTGCTTTTTCTGCAAGCTTGGTGGCTTTGGAGTTATGGGTGATGGTGGCCAAGGGTAGGATATAAGGTCCTTCTTGAGTGATGCAGTTGATTGAGTAGTGGCTAAGGATTTGATGTTGCCACTGTTTTTTGAACTAAATGGCCAAATACACGTGCAGGTGTCTGTGAGTTTCAGGTGTGGTATTAACACACTGGATCGAAGTTTCCCCAAAGCCTTGAAGTAGAGGGGCATGGTAGTGAGAGTTGTGTCACTTTTGATCAGTGACATAAGCATGGTATAGATCTGCAGATTGGTCTAGGACTTCTGAATGTTGTAACCATATTCAAACTCCCCTACTTCTTGCAATCCAAATGGTGTGGCACACCACATTACATAATATGATGTCACTGGTCTGGGCCCTTATCTCTTATCTATGACATCAGTAATCTAGACTGCCTTATGTTAGACACATGTAGATTAGTTAGACCTCATGTATTTAATCTTAGTATACATATATAAAGCAGCCATTAGTCAAGCTGAGCCCCAGCTTTGACCTCTTGTGTCTTTTGTGACCTAAGTCATGGTCCTCCACTCTTCCTATTCCATTTCTTCTTGTGGTTAGTAGTGGCCAATGATTGTGTCCTGCATAGATCACTTCATTAGGTCAAAGCTACCCATATGCATATGTTTGCCTCTGAATTCACACTAGTTACATAAGTGCTTCACTCATCATCATACCTCATGTCAGAAAGCTGATCCACAGGCATTAAGTGGCTATTGTTCTATTAGGAATGTGGTTGCTCTGTGACAGCTGGAAGAAAAACACTCCCTTATAAAATGTTTTGTTATATGGTAGTCCACCATAGTTTCAGTTCGCTTTGATAAGGCTAAGACCCCATTCAAGGAGATATGCTCATTCACTGAAAAATAAGGATCAAACCCTTGGTACATAGTGGGTCAGCACAGTG
This sequence comes from Spongispora temasekensis, assembly GCA_038094675.1. Taxonomy (NCBI): domain Eukaryota; kingdom Fungi; phylum Basidiomycota; class Agaricomycetes; order Boletales; family Boletaceae; genus Spongispora; species Spongispora temasekensis. The sequence goes on along the minus strand of JBBPUL010000340.1, from coordinate 9,141 downwards.
GTACTACCCATGCAAAGTAGCAGAATTACAAACTCTTCTATAAGATTCATAGCCTCGGAGAGCTAAATCTTCAGCTGTAGCCAGGCAGTTCCCCAGTTTCTCCCTTTGACTCTCTGGTCCTGAGCTGGCATACAAGACTCATTCTCATGAGACAAAACTCCTGTGGAGCTCTCTTCATGGTAGTGGCAAGTGGGTAGTTTTTTAGTTAATGTATATAATCAGATATGAATTCCTTGCTGTTTGCAAAGTAGCTTCTAAACCTGAGTGGGACTGGACAGGAAATACAAGTTTTCAACTTGAAGCAGCAAATGTCCCTCCACATCTTCTTCAACCCTTCTTCAATGCTCGATGTTCCACTCTGCCCTCATCCAATCTCTATGCCGCCACCACCACCTTCTTAATATCCAACAATGTCTGGAATCTCCCAGAAAATCAATGATCTTGCTGACCAGTTGTCGAGCCTGCAACTGGACATAACAACCAAGGCCAAAAGAACCATCAGTGATCCTGGCCTATGGGATGACAACAAGGCAACCTTCCGCCTGTGGTGAGCGAAGGTGAAACTCTATCTCAAAGTAAAAAAGCTAGACAAGAGAGAAGAGACCTATGCAATCATGACCCAATTGGTAGGAGATACCGCCCCCTTCACCATAACACTCCTCGAGAAATACAGAGAGGAGGATCTGGATGATTGGCCAACTATGGCCGAAAATGAGATGCTTATCATGTCATACTTTGTTAAAGGTACTCTTCACCACAAGGCCTATAAAAATTATTAAACTTAAAACAAAGTGGCGATTTCACCATTTTCATATGGGACTTTTTTCCAATGCTAAATGTAGTAAGAAAGAAGCAGTGCACTTGCTAAAAAGAGCAGTGCAATATAAAATCCACATCAAACATAAGCTGCATGGAAAGGTGCTTGATGATGATAGTGTTTTAAAGTCCAGTTGCAACTTTTCAAAAGACTGGCAACTGGACTGGACTGCAACTGATTGCAACTGGACTGCAGTTGCGAGTTGCCTTGTTTTGAAAAATTAAAGACTGCAGTTGCCAACCAGTTGCAACCGGTCCTTGAGGCGACCGGTTGCATTACCATATATAGGGGGACTTCCCACAATTTATTCAGAATTTTAGGAATTTATTTGGAATTTATAGAGCCTAATCTACTATTTTAAAACATATAACTCGAAAATGGCCATGTCTTAGCCATTTATGGATGGATTTACATAATTCTTGATGGAAATGGAAGCCACGAGTCTCGGCTAAATGTCATAAAGCCACCGCATAGCTCTAAAACCAGTTGCTGACCCTGTATGGACCGGTTTTTCAAAAGACCAGTTGCAACCAGTCTTTTTTGGTCCAGTTGCCAGTTGCCTTATTTAGGAAATTACCAAAACCGGTTGCAGTCCAGTTGCTTGCCAAATAAGGCAAAAAACGGATCAGACCGGACTTTAAAACACTAGGTGATGATGACTTCAATGGATTGGTAGAGGCCTACACCACTATCAACCAAAAGTTTAATAGGATTACATTGGCCCAGCCCAACATTGGCCTGGCAACTCCTCACATGCCAAGTGCCCGACCATTTGGTGCTTGCCCTCTTCCTCATCCCCAATCCCAGGTCAACAATTTACTCCCACTGGTATTTAACCCAGTTAAGGTGCTCCAATGGAGATCGATCATCAGACTCCCTGCACTCCATCCATGCCAGACAATCAGACTTGTTTCGGTTGTCAAAAGAAAGGTCACATTTGGGCAATGTGTCCTATGAATCCTTTTTGTCACCCCTGCAATCGTGCCTTGTATGAGGCTAGAGCAGCAATCTCTGCTCTCCCTCCTCAGGCCCCAGAGTTCCCCGCTGCATCCTGGCACCTCCAACAGCAGCAAATCTCCACTCCACCTCTGCCTCCACAAGTGCTGCAACCAGCAGCAACAGCCCACCATCAGACTTGGATGACAGAAGAAGCAGAGGCCTACTGGCAAGATCAGCTCGTAGTAGAAGCCCATGCAAAGGTGGGTTTTTAGCACCAACTTCAGATATGAGGGTGTCTGAGGTCTTGGACAATTTTTCCTTTTCTACTTATGAAAATTTTGTAAATACAAAAAATAGTGATTTGGACTATCTTTCTGTTTCTGATTTCTTTGATACATACTTTGATGAGCCGGAATGGGAAGAGATAGAACCTGTAATTAAATCCATTGATTTGTCATCATCTTTTAATTATGAAGTGTTTGACATGCAAGAACTTGCCAAAATGGCTCAGAATAAAAACTATGAGCCAGTCTCATTCCTGTTACATGAATTGTCATCTAGATATGGTAGCCCATCAGATGAATATTCCTCTGTGAAGTCTCAATTAAGCTCAGCCCCGGAAGAAAAACATTGGGTACTTAATTTTGCACAAATGCAAAAAAATGACATAACTTATGAAATCCCTCATCAAATCCAAATAATGCCATATAAGACATGGCACATATGTGAAAACACTCTAGAAGTGGAGTTAAAACTACAAAGGAATGACCAATCTTCAGTCTGGGTGTCTGCTTTAGTTGACAGTGACCTGGGCACTACACATTGTTTTGTCGACCAAGGATTTGTAACTGCCAATGCCATAGCATGCGATGAGCTACCATGATCCATAGAAGTCAGGAATGCCGACGGCTCGGATAACATAGGAAATGGAATCATGCACATATGTCACATAAATGCTGAAATGAAAGATAGTAATCAAATAGTGTATTCCATTCCTCTGACTCTTTATGTATCAAACTTAGCCACAAATGTGGTTTTCTTAGGATATGAATTTCTTAGACAGTATAATCCATCCATAGATTGGGTGAATCATACAATGACTTTTAACCAGTATGATGCTGCATGTGTGAGGGAAATATCTCTGGAAGAACAAAAAACTATAAAAATGGAAGTTCCTGTGGAATTTCACAACTTTCTAGATGTGTTTTCGGAGCAAGAATCCATGTGAATGCCTCTGCGAAAAACATGGGACCATGCAATTGACTTACAACCAGACTTTGTACCTAAAAAGGGCAGAGTCATTCCTATGTCACAAACAGAGCTTGCTGAGATTCATAAATTTCTTGACAATGAAAGATGGCAATCATATAGCATACTCCTTCCCCCTGACACTTTACTAATTTAGCCACAAACACAGTTTTCTTAGGATACAAGTTTCTACAGCAGTATAATCCAGCCATAGATTGGGTGAATCATACCATGACTTTTAACCAATATGATGCCACACGTGTGAATGAGATATCTCTGGAAGAACAAAAAACCATAAAAATGGAAGTTCCTGTAGAATTTCATGACTTTTTAGATGTGATCTTGGAGCAGGAATCCATGCATATATCACTACACAAGACATGGGATCATGCAATTGATTTGAAACTGGACTTTGTGGCCATGCCATTCCCATGTTACAAACAGAGCTTGCAGAGATTCATAAATTCCTTGATGAAGAATTAGAAAAAGGATACATCCAGCCTTCCAAGTCACCTCAGACAGCGCCAGTGTTTTTTATCCCTAAAAAAGATGGAAAAAAGAGTTTGGTTATGGATTACCATTACCTCAATGAGGGTACCATTACAAACATGTATTCATTACCTCATATTGATCAACTGGTTGATTGGCTTCGTAGTGCTGACATGTTCACCATGCTGGATCTTTGCTGGGGATACATGAATGTCCATATGAAGGAGGGAGATGAATGGAAAGGTGCATTCATTACCTCTTTTGGGGCCTTTGAACCCCTTGTTATATACTTTGGATATAAAAATGCACCTGCAACATTTCAGGCTATGATGGATGATTTGTTTCATGATCAATATGATGATACTGGCACTTACATCAATGATCTTATTGTTTTTATTACTGGTCTGTCTCGTGCTGAACATGCTCAACATGTTCAGAAAGTTCTACAGGTCCTTCAGGAAAATGATCTGTACTATAAACCTTCAAAGTGTTTCTTTTTCAAGGACAAAGTCGACTATCTGGGTATGGTTGTATCTAAAGATGGGGTAGATATGCAAAATACAAAAACAAAAGCTATTGCAGACTGGCCTCAACCACAATCAGTAAAACAGATTCAGTCATTTCTGGGACTTTGTAACTATTATCGATGGTTTATCAAAAACTTCGCACATATAGCAAAGCCATCAATGGAGTTGACAAAGAAGGATATCCCATGGTCCTGGGGACCTACTCAAGAAGACACATATTTAACACTAAAAGAAAAATTCACTAAAGCACCACTTCTTACATACCCCAATAGTGCAAAAGAACTAAGGGTAGAAACCAATGCTTCAGACATTGCTACAGGAGCTCTGCTCTCTGTGCATTGTGAAGATGGCCTCTAGAGGCCTTGTGCTTTTATCTCTCATTTGTTTGATGCTGCAGAATGAAACTACCCTATTTATGATAAGGAAATGGCAGCAATTATTCGAGCCCTTAAGAAATGGCATAACTATCTTATTGGAAGCCTGAGATTTGAAATCTGGACAGACCACAAAAATCTTGAATATTGGAAAAAGCCCCAAACCCTATCGCTATGCCAAGCTTGATGGCATGCCACATTACAGGAGTTTAATTATGTTCTGATCTATAAACCAGGGTCCACCAATACTAGAGCAGATGCTTTGTCAAGGAGACCAGATCATGGTGATGCAGTGCAGAACCTAAATAAAAATATCATGGTGCTACCACCACAGGTCATCATTAACAATGTGCACTTAGAATCACTTTTCCTGGAGAAACTACAGAAAATGTCAAAAAACCTGAAAATATCTTCATCTATAACATGCTGGTTCAATTAACAGTAATTGATATTTATTAATGACTCCAATCATGTCTTTGTACCTCCCAGTTTGAGGATATAATTTCTCACCTTATGCCACAACTCACCCATTGCTAGACATGCGGAACAGCAGTGCACACTCTCCACAATTTCACAACACTTCTTTTGGCCTGAGATGAAGAAGGAGATAAATGATTACATTGATCATTGTCAAATTTGTACACAGTCCAAGTCACTTTCTCAACCTCCAGCAGGAAAATTGGCACCTTTACCAATACCCCTGGGAAGACATATCTGTTGATTTTATCTTGGGGTTCCCAGTTGTAAAAGGCATAGACACCATTTGTGTGGTAGTGGACAGGTTTTCCAAAGAAGTTGTATTTATGCCATGTTCCAAAATGATCAATTCAAAGGAACTGGCCACTCTATTTAGAGACCATGTCTGGTGCAAACATGGACTACCAAAAATGGTGGCATTGGATCAAGGACTGCAGTTCTCTTTAGCATTCACAATTGAATTGTGTAAATTGCTAAAGATTGAACAAAGACTCTCCACTGCCTATCATCCACAAACAGACAGACAAACTGAGCGCATAAACCATGATTTAGCTCAATACTTGTGATGCTACATTTCCAAGAATCAGGAATCTTGGCTGGAGTATATTAAAATGGCAGAATTTGCACATAATAACATGGTCATGCGAGCTACTGGTAGCATCCCTTTTGCAGTCATGCAAAATTACATGCCACGCATGGGATTTGAAGTAAAAAATAATACCTCTATCGCTGGTCAATTTCAGACCAACTTAGGAAAAGCATATACTGAGATGAAAAATGCTCTTCATGCAAATGCTGAAAAAATGAAAGTGCAGGCTGAGAAAAAGTGTTTGGCTGCACTGGAATATCAAATTGGGGAATCTGTCTGGTTGTTTATGGAACATTTACAGTTACTCTATCCTTCTGTGAAGCTCACTCAAAAATGGATCAGTCCTTTCAAAGTTTTGAAAACTTCACCAAACACCATCATGTTAAAACTGCCAGCCAGAATAAAAATACATCCCACTGTTAACATCTCGAGAGTAAAAACATTTAAGGATTAATTGCCAGGATAACCTGTTAGTGAGTCTGACATGGTGGATATTTCTGAAGATGATTCTGAAGAGTTTGAAGTGGAAAGCATCTTGGATTTATGATCCATGTGGACTCTCCTATTTGGTCAAATGGAAAGGATATGATGTCAGCAATGCCACTTGGCAGTCTGCATCCGATCTTAGCAATGCTCCACTGGTAATTAAGGAGTTTCATAGAAAAAATCCAGCTGTGCCCAGAAAAGTACAAGGAGTTACTCTCCACGAGTTCTCTTCATTATTTTATAAATCTGGTTGATCTGGAATCTCAATCTAAAGATGGGGTAGTGTTGTAACCATATTCAAACTCCCCTACTTCTTGCAATCTGAATGGTGTGGCACACCACATTATGTAATATGATGTCACTGATCTAGATCAATCATGTGATATGATATTATTAATGACATCACTGGTCTGGGCCCTTATCTCTTATCTATGACATCAGTAGTCTAGACCACCTCATGTTAGACACATATAGATTAGTCAGACCTCATGTATTTAATCTTAGTATATGTATATAAAGTGGCCAAGAGTCGAGCTGAGCCTCAGCTTTGACCTCTTGTGTCTTTTGTGACCTAAGTCGTGATCCCCCACTCTTTCTATTTCATTTCTTCTTATGGTTAGTAGAGGTCAACAGTTGTGTCCTGCATAGGTCACTTCACTGGAATGGTGATGGTCTGCTTCTCCCAATCAATAGTGGGGTTAGCAAGGTGGAGCCAGGGGAGATCAAGGATAATGTTTTCCTTGCCACAATTCATGAGGTAGAAGAGGACCTTTTGAGTAACCCCTTCTCTGATGGAGACATAGAGTTCAGTGGAGAATAGAATATCTCTTTGGGCAGAGATATAAGTCTGATTATCTAGTAGAGACTTACTAGGGATGTTGAGTGACTTGTAGCTAACTCTGGTTGTGAGAGGAAAAGTTGTATACTTGTAATTCTTCTTGTTCTATATAGAGAGCATCTTTTGACACTCTTTTATACTCTACAGAATATGTTTGTATGTATGTAGGAAAGTAGATATAACAAGAATAGGGTGAATGTATGTATGTTAGACATATGAAAGGTGAAATGACATATGTAACTGTGAAACAGTGTACCTGTCAAATCTGTATAGTGTCTAGATAACTCTAGAACAGATTGTATATGTCATTCTCATGTCAATCATCTAGTAATGTCAGGGACATGACATATATCAGGATGTTTCATGTAATGTTTCACATTTCATTTCATGATTGACACATCTCTGATGTATTTCAAATGTTATATGAAACACTCCAGGAATCAAAATGTGATCAGCATATTAGATAAGAATGATTGACAGGGGTCTAGGACATGTCAATGCATATCTGTCTCAACTCAATAGTTGATATTAGCTTGACTATAGCTTAGCACATTTAGCTGGTAAGTATAGTTGATAGTTACTTCAATAACATATGCTACAATCCATACATAGACAACTAGCTTACATCAAGTTTTAGCAAATTCTTTACATGCTACATTCATTACTTATGTATATTCTGTTCAGTTACAACACATCCCTCAGTCATTTCACTACATTTGACTGAGGTATGCACTCAGTTACTCACTACTATTCTTGCTAATGTGTACTATAGCTCAGATTCCTTTACCATTTATCACAAATTTATCAGTTATAAGTGTTTTTTTGAACCATTAGGGAGAATCCACCTAACTGATCCAGGTAGCCTTCCTGCAGAAAAATATTATCATTTGCATTGGGCTTGTGCTTATCTGAACAAAAAAAAAACTGATCAGTAGGTGAATGCTTCAATAAAGTTATGGAACCCAAACCACATGCATATGTCGGTTGAGATATCAATACTACATGCAGCACCCACCAGTCACATTACTGTAACGTCGCTATGCTCTGATTCCGACTTCTTCCGACTCTTGTCTGCACCGCCACAACGGTGACGTGTTTGGTTGTTGACGATGTGGGTGGGAGGCGCTATGCGTGAGCTTGTCATATATTTGGGTGAACGGGGGTGAGGCGGGCGTGGGGAGTTCCGGGACAGTATGGGACCTGCAGTGACCGCATTGGATACTTATGCGAGTCGGTGCGCCTGACCACTTTCGTCGGTCTCCTGCCCATGCGATGCCAAGTACGTGCACGGTCCCTCTTACCAATCGTGTGAACTTGAACAGCCGTCGGCCGGAGTTGATTGATAACCGATGTTACAAACTTACTAACTTAGTAAGTTATAATTGAACAAAAACATGCTTCCAATGGTGGATCTATGACTCCTTCAAGAGATCGATGGGTCCCGGCACCACCAGTGGCAAGTAAATGACTTCGTGCGTTTATCTTGTCGTTCATTCTCGTCCACAATACCGTGACCTAGTTCACGGATGTTGACACCAGAGTGATTCAACTGAAATGGTTTTATTTATCTTTTTTCAATATCAATATCCTTATTTTTTCGTACATGCCGCAGATTGTACATTGAGACTTAGTAAGATACTGTGACTCGGAGTTACAACTTGTTACCGTCTACTTGCATTGGGCCGATTTCTGCACTTGGCGTCACCTTTGGCAACAACGACATCCATTTGTTCTTCTTGATTTCCAAGCCTTTACTCCCGAAATATCTTCCACTCTCGAAGCTCCAATCATGATTTCCTCGAGCCCACCAACCCAGCCCATTGCAATACTCCTTTACCTGCGAATTCAAAGGCTCGTCCCATTGGGGAAGTGACCCCAGAGCAGAAAGAAATTCCTCTTCGACTCTATAGAGATAGCTCTCGACCCAGAGAATAGCGCCGTTCACGTCCGTGTTGTGTTCATTCATTACGCACGTGATGAGATTGTGCAGATCATCTCCCCGCATTTGCTCCACGTTGTAGGAAACCATGTCCTTTGGGGAAATAAAGGTCGCGTCAGTTTCAAGCTCATATCTTATCAGTCTCACTGACATTAACGCAAGCGACCATGTCTATCGTTGAGACTACCATTTTCTCAATCAAGGGATGTGACATGACTTCGTCAGGGATTTCAAATTCCAGTTCGTTCATGGTGAAGAAAGGCCTCGTTGCAGCAGTGCGGCGTCTCTCCGTAAGAAAGCTTTTGACATCAAGGATGCGATCTTTTTCTCTGTCGATGGATTGCTGCACGGCCCCCTCTAGATATTCGACCATGTTCCTCATGAATCTCTTCTGTGATACTTCTGTGGCATTCTGCAT
>JBBPUL010000339.1:0-23529 GCA_038094675.1 Spongispora temasekensis | reverse complement strand
GAGTAGCAGTATAACATAAGCAAGACTAGTACCTATTTAGAAATCAAGATCTGGTGCTAGCAATGAGCTGGAGGACGAAGATGACCTTGTTTTTGTAGTGTGCCATGGGTGGCCGTTCAAAGTCAGATGCAAAGAAAAAATACCAACAAGCTCTAGATAAAGAAGAAGCACTCGCATATGCTCTCGAACTTCATCAAGAGGACCAGCAAAAACCAGAGATCAAGAGACAAAGCTTACATGCACTTTGTCAACAGGCCACAGAAGAAATGAAAAACAGGAAGAAAAATATCACGATCAGTCATGTTACACTCAAGAGACGTTTCGATGGAGGGAGGAGCTGCTCAGAGGCAAACCAGAGCAATACAGGATGGTTGCTACCTACAGAAAAAGAAGCCATTATTGCCTATTGTATCAAACTTGCTGCACATGGATTTCCTCTCACTCACGAAAGTCTAAAAAACCATGTTGATGTAGTTTTGTGGGCCCGTTTGGGTTCCGCTTTCCTCAAGGATGGAGTGGGAAAGAACTGTACAGCTCAATTTCTCAATCATAACCATCACCAAATCAATGTTTACTGGAGTTCTTCACTTGAGTCAAATCGAGGTTGAGCTGTCAATAAACATATGCACAAGGCATGGTTTGATCTCCTCAGGCACACGCTTGATGAATACAAAATCATGCCAGATTGCATTTGGGCTGCTGATGAAACAGGGTTTCAGCCAGGTGTTGGGCAGAGAAGGTGTGTTATTGGACCTGTAAGGCAGAAGATTCAGTATCAGCAACAAGATGGGACAAAGGAAACTATCACCATGATGCTCGCAATCTGTGCAGATGGAAGTGCAATTCCTTCGCTCTGCATCTACAGAGGCCAATCATTTTCAACTAATTGGCATCAAGATAATAGTACCCTGAAAGCAAGGTAAGTGTCTCATATCATGTAGACAAGTGAGTGCTCACATCAAGTCACATTTCGTTAGCATTGCGTATTCTGAAAAAGGTTGGACCAACGGAGTCATTGGGAGGCTGTGGCTTGAAGACTTTGATAACAAGACTCGAAGCAAAGCCAACAGACGAGATTGGCTCCTCCTCGTTGACGGACACAACTCTCACTATACTGAGGCCTTCTTAGGGTATGCGAAGGAGCAAAAAATCCATGTCTTATGTTATCTGGCACATACAACACATATTTATCAAGGGTTAGATGTGGTCATTTTTGGACCATTGAAGTGGTGCTGGTCAGATGAACAGGATTAACACAAAAGCACTACAGGGCAGAGAATCATGAAGGAGAACTTCATTGCTATATATGCAAAGGCTCACTGAAAGGCTCTTACTCCTGAGCTCGTCTGCAAAGCCTTCGAAAAAACAGGAGTCTGGCCATTAAATCCTGACATCGTATCCAAGGAAATGATGGCTCCCAGTTTGGAGATGTCTTCGTGGGGTTGTTTGCCACTTCCACAGCCCAGTCCCGTTCGTGCAGTCGCCTCCATGATTCGTCAATATCATAGCTCGAGTTTGCAACCACCCACCTCAGTTGGAACCATAGCATCATCTTCACATGCCTCGTCACCTGTGGTCATTCATGATGACAATCCATTCATCATGCAAAACAGTCCAGAGAATGCCATCGAGCCGCTTGCTGGTCTCAGCACCCTTTTGCCTCATGAACCTGCAAGGTCAAGTCAACACAACTGACAGAGCGCTGTGCAAGCAACTGTTAGCACACTCGCATCCACGTCTGTTGGATTTCTCATTGACAAGACACCCATTAATGCTTCCCACTGCATCCCACGATATCTCCCATATCCCATATCCCCAACCCGACAGCACACCAGCCGCCTACTGGAGAGGGAACCACAGGGGCTGACAGAACTTGCCTATCAAAACGAATTGAAAGAATGTTACTGCCGTGAATCAGATTACAAGAAAACAATTGTGGATATGCAATCTACCATGGTTCTGAATATGGTTTACTGTGATCGCCTTTCGGAACAGCGCACTGCACAAGAGAACAGGCATAAGGCAAAGAGAAGTGGCAAGCTCAATGGAGATGGCATGCCGAAGTTACTTACTGGAGACGATTTCCATGCTCGTGTTCAAGAACATGTGGCTGAGCATGCATGGTTGCAGAGCGAGCATGAACAGTGTCAAGCACAGAGGGAGGCACAGCTGGAACTAACAGTGGCTTGGAAAGAAGCAGATAAGGCACGAAAATGACGAAACAACGTGATTCAGGAAACTTACCAAGAAGAGATGCAGGTTTGGAAGGAGGAGAGGGAACAGGCACAGCAAGAAGGATGGCAGGCTGCTTTCCCTAAACCAAAAAGGGGAAAGCTAGAGAAAGCAATCCCTAGGCCAATGATGATAAAGAACAAACACAGCAGAGGACATTGTGGTGGTGGGAATGACAACATTCATGATGAGGGCATCGAAGCCAACAGTGGTGGGAGTGAGGAAGAAATGATGAGCAATACGTAATAGATAATCACCTAGATTATCTTTGCTTGTTTCACACGCTGAGATATACCATTTTTGTAGTGTTTCAAGTGCCAGGGTGTCACGATAATGGAACAAAACATCAAGGCCTTGTTCTTTCATAGTTGTCTGGAAAAGGTGCCTATCAAATCCCTTTAGTTTAAGGATAGATACAATATGCTAACATCTGCAAGGCTGATCCTAAAAATTTGGAGAATCTGGAGTCCCACACTGCTCACAATTTTGGTGTTTCAAGTGACGGTGGATGACTGTAGATCGAACACACAGATTGGTGCATGCTGGAGTCATGCACATAAAGGTTATGTAAGCTGATGTCACAGGTGACATCATGTTCTGGACTACGGTCTAGATGCCTTGTGTCATCCATGAGGTGATGACATAGCTCTTGGCTGTGCAGAGTCCAGAACATGACGTCACCTGTGACGTCAGCTTATGTAACCTTTATGTGCATACCCAGCATGCACCAAATCTCGCTCTCTATCCACTGGTGACCCTAGCTTAGGGTTAGGATGTTAGGTTCCTTGTGTCGTAGTTACAACATGATGCATCTTATGATGCTACCAGTGCCACCCTCCTACAAACTGACTCAAATGGAGATTGGCACCACTGTTTCTACCTCTCGCAGTCATTCTCTCCAGCAGAATGAAACTGACTATCGTACACGGACCAAGTACAGAAGGGCTACCCTAAAGCTACTTAGTAAGTATGATGTCATGCATCAGTCAGCAATGATGTCATGGTGACATCATGGTCCAGATCATATGTCATAGGTCACATGATACCAGTCTAGGCCTACAGATAAGATAGGCACTGTACGAGATAAGATAAGATAAGATTGGCACTGAAGATAAGATGAAACAGCAATGTAGCAACCAATCACAATAGCACTCACTTCTTATTTCCAATCTGTAGTCTTCTTCTTACTCATTTATACTGTGCATTACTCATAGATGCTTACCTCTTTTCCCTTTATGTCTCCCTTTGTCTTTGAGGCTCTACTTAGGCCTGGTCCATGCACATCTCCTGCATATATATATAGAGGTGTAGCATAAGCCATGTAAACCCAGCTTGAGCCTACTTGAGATAGCAATCTATTATATCTTTGACCCTCTCGTGAAGTGACCTAACACAGAACATGACCATCGGCCTCTACTAACTACAAGAAAGGAGAGAACTGGGAATGGGGGACTGCAACTTAGGTCAAAGACACTCAGCATTTATATGGCATATATGTGTAATCCCTCATCTGATATTGGCAGAACCATCTGCATTCCTGACTTCTATGGGCCTTTGTAGCTCTTTGCATGCTATGGCATTTGCAGTTACAAAACCTTGGTCGACAAAGCAGTGTATGGCACTGCTGTCAACTAAAGTGGACACCCAGACTGAAGATTGGCCATTTCTTCATAGTTTTAACTCCACTTCTAGAGCATTTTCACGTAGGTGCCATGTCTCATCCTGATATGCTGAGGGATTTCATAATTTATGTTATTTTTTTGTATTTGAGCGAAATTAAGTACCTAATGTTTTTCTTCCAGGGCTGAGCTCAATTGAGACTTCATGGTGGAATGTTTATCCAATGGGCTACCATAACAGGATGACAGTTTATGTGACAAGAACGAAACAGGCTCATAGTTTTCATTCTGAGTCATCTTGATGAGTTCTTGCATGTCAAACACTTTATAATTAAAAGAGGAGGACAGATCAACAGAATTAGTTACAGGCTCAACTTCTTCCCATTCTGGATCATCATAGTACACATCAAAAAGGTCCAAAACTGGTACATAATCTGAAACACTATTTTTTGTATTTAAAGAGTTTTTGTAGAAAAAAGAGTTAAAGGAAATATTGTCTGAGACCTCAGACACCCTTATATCTGAAGTCAGCATCAAAAACCTGCCTTGGCACATGCTTCTACTGTGAGCTGATCTTACCAGTATGCCTCTGACAACCAAAACAGATTTGATTGTCTGGGGTGGATGATGAGGATTTGGTGGTCTATCTCCATTGGAGCACCTTGACCAGATTGAAGACTGGTCGGAGTAAACCATTGACCTGGGACAGGGGGGCAAGGAAGAGGGCGAGTGCCAAGAGATCAAGCACTTGGCATATGCAGAGCTGCCAGGCCAATGCAATCCTATCAAACTTTTGATTGATGGTGGTATATGCTTCCACCAATCCATTGAAATCATCATCATTGAGCATTTTCCCATGTAGCTCTTGTTTGATATGGATTTTATATTGCACTGCTCTTTTCAGCAAATGCACAGCCTCTTCCTTACTACATTTAGCATCGGAAAACAATGCCAAAAAGTCCTGCATGAAGATGATGAAATTATCACTTTGTTTTAGATTTAGTAATTTTTATAGACCTCATGGCAGAGAGTGCCTATTACAAAATATGACATTATTAATGTTTCTATGTCTGCTACTGAGGGCCAATCATCAATGTCTTCTTCTCCGAACTTTTCAAGAACAGTTATTGTAAATAGGGCGGGATCTCCGACCAAGTGGGTGATGATTGCATAAGTCTCTTCTCTCTTCTCTAGTTTTTTGACTTTGAGATAAAGTTTTATTTTTGCCCACCACAGGCAAAATGTTGCCTTGTTGCCATCCCATAGGCTGAGATCACTGATTGTTCGTTTGGCCCTGGTTGTTACATCTAGCTGTAGGCTCGACAGCTGGTCAGCAAGGTCATCGATTTTCTGGTTCAATCCAGACATTTTTGGTTATGTGAAAGGTGGCAGTGGTGGAGTAAAGATTAGATGAAGGTGGAGTGGAGCAGCAAGCATTGAAAAAGAGTTGAAGAAGATGAGGTGGGATGTTTGCTGCTTCAAGTTGAAAACTTGTGTTATCCATCCAATCCCACTCTGGCTTAGGGGCTACTTTTCGAATGGCGAGATATTCGTAGCTGATTGTGCACATGTACTAAAAAGAAACTCGCTTGCCACTACCACAAAGAGGGCTCCACGAGGATTTCATCTCACAAAGATGAGTCTTGTATGCCAGCTCAAAACTGAAGAGTCAAAGGGGGGAGAACCTGGGTACTGCCTGGCTACAGCTGATGTTTTAGTACACTGAGACTATAGATATTATGGAAGAGTCTACTATTCCACTGGATTGCACTGCCCAGAACAGCTGCACTGACCCACTATGTGCGAAAGGGATTGATCGTTATTTGTTGGTGGCTAGGTGTGTCCTCTCGAATGAGGTCAAAGCCCTAGCAATGCGAACCAACTATAGCACCCAACGTGCACAGCTCAAATGGTTTTGTATAGAAGTTATTGTCTCCTAGCTGCTATGTAGCAAACATATTCCTAATAGAATGATGACCACTTTACACCTGTGGATCAGCTTTCCAACAGTGAGTAATGATGATGAGTGGAGTGCTTATGTAACTGGCACAATCAAGTAGAGGAGGACATATGGGCAGCTTCGACCCAATGAAGTGACCTAACACAGGACATGACCGTCGTCCTCTACTAACCACAAGAAAAGGGAGAACTGGAAATGGGGGACCGCGACTTAGGTCAAAGACACAAGAGGTCAAAGCTGGGGCTCAGCTCGACTCTTGGCCACTTTATATATGTACTACAATATTAAATACATGAGGTCTGACTAATCAACATGTGTCTAACATGAGGCAGTCTAGACTACTGATGTTATAGATAAGAGATAAGAGAGTCCAGACTCATGACATCATTAATGATGTCATATCATGTGATCAGTCTAGACCAGTGATGTCATATTATGTAATGTGGTGTGCCACACCATTGAAATCACAAAAATGAGAAGATTTTAAATAAGGTTATAACACTACCCCGTCTTTAGGTTGAGATTCCAGATCAACCTGAGTTATAGAATAGAGATGCAAATTCGTGGAGAGTCACTCCTTGCACTTTTCGAGGTGCAGTCAGATTTTTTCTATGGAACTCCTTTATAGCCAGTGGAGCATTGGTAAGATCAGCAGCTGGCTGCCAGGTGGCATCACTGACATCATATCCTTTCCATTTAACCAAATATGAAAGTCCACGTTGAGTGGAATGAGAGTCCAAGATGCATTCCACTTCAAACTCTTCAGAGCCATCTTCAGAAATGTGCACTGCATCAGGCTTGCTGACAGGTTGTCCAGGCAATTGATCTTTGAATGGTTCAACTTGTGATATGTTGATAGTGGGGTGTATTTTTATCCTGGCCAGCAGTTTGAGTGTAACTGTATTAGGTGAGACTTTCAAAATCTTGAAAGAACCAATCTATTTTTGTGTAAGCTTTGCTGAAGTGTAAGGCAATTGTAAATGCTCTGTTGATAACCAGACAGAGTCTCCAATGACATATTCCAGTGCAGCTGACCACTTTTTCTCAGCCTGCACTTTCATTTTTTCAGCATTAGCATGAAGAGCATTTTATACTTTGGCATGTGCTTTTCCAAGCTCAGTTTGAAAATGACCAGCGATTGAGGAATCATATTTCACTTCAAAACTCATGCATGGCATATAATTTTGAGTGACTGCAGAAGGTATGCTACCTGTAGCTCGAGTTATGGTGTTATTATGTGCAAATTCGGCCATTTAACATATTCTGGCCAAGATTCTTGGTTCTTAGAAATGTAACAGCAGAGATACTGTGCTAGATCGTGATTTATGCATTCTGTTTGTCTGTCTGTTTGCAGATGATAAGTGGTGGAGAGTTTCTGTTCGATTTTTAGCAGTTTACACAATTCCATTGTGAATGCTGAAGGGAACTGTGGTCCTTGATCCGGTACCACTGTTTTAGGTAAACCATGTTTACACCATATATGATCTCTGAATAATATAGCCAGTTCTTTTGAGTTGATTGATTTAGAACATGGCGTGAATATGACTTCCTTGGAAAACCTGTCCACTATAACACAAATGGCATCAACACCCTTATTTGATGGAAAGCCTGAGATAAAATCAATGGATATATCCTCCCAGGGATGTTTTGGAATAGGTAGTGTAATTTGCCTGCCAGAGGTCGAGATAATGATTTAGATTGTGTGCAAATTTGACAACGATCCATGTAATCGTTGATTTCTTTCTTCATCTCAGGCCAAAATAAATGCTGAGAGATAGTAGAGAGTGTGCACTGTTGTCCAGCATGGCCCGCTATTGGTGAATCATGGCAAAGTGTAAGGAGTTCTATCCTCAATCCAGGAGGTACAAAGACGTGATTTGAATCATTGATAAATACTGATTGCTGCTCATCAAACCAGCATGTCACAGAAGAAGGTATTTTTAGGTTTCTTGACATTTTCTGTAGTTTCTCCAGAAAAGGTGATTCTAGGTGCACATCATTGATAATAACCTGCAGTGGTAAGACTGTGATGTTTTCATTTAGGTTCTGCACTGCATCACCATAGTCTGGTCTCCTCAATAACACATCTGCTCTTGCATTGGTGGATCCAGGTTTGTAGATCAAGACATAATTAAACTCCTGCAGTGTAGCATGTCATTGAGCTTGGTGTGGCAATAGAGTTTGTGGTTTTTTCTAATATTCTAGATTCTTGTGGTCAGTCCAGATTTCAAATTGTGGACTTCCAATAAGGTAATGATGCCATTCTTTGAGTGTGCGAATGATAGCGGCCATTTCTTTGTCATAAATAGGGTAATTTCTTTCTGCCAAGTTGAATGAATGGAAAATGAATGCACAAGGCCTCCAGAGTCCATCTTTGCCATGAACCGAGAGCACTGCTCCTGTTGTGATGTCTGAAGCATCAGTTTCTTAATTCTTTTGTACTATCAGAGTATGTGAGTAGTGGTGCTTTCATAAATTTTTCTTTTAAAGTTCAATACGCATCCTCTTGTGCAGGTCCCCAGGACCAAGGAACTTGTCAACTCCATCAATGGCTTTGCCATGTGTGCGAAGTTTTCAATGAATCATCTATAATAATTGCAAAGTCCCAAGAATGACTGAATTTGTTTTACAGATTGCATTTGGGGCCATTCCGCAATAGCTTTTGTTTTGTTGTTTTGCATGTCTACCCCATCTTTAGATATGACCATACCCAGATAGTCAACTTTATTCTTAAAGAAAAAACATTTCGAAGGTTTACAGTACAAGTCATTATTCCACAGGACCTGTAAAACCTTGCGAATGCATTGAGCATGCTCTGCACAAGAAAGACCAGTCATAAAAACAATAAGATTGTCAATGTAAGCACCAGTATCATTGTAGTAATCATGAAACAAATTGTCCATCATGGCCTGAAACATAGCAGGCACATTTTTATAACCAAAATACATAACTATGGGCTCGAATGATCCAAAGGGCATGACGAAGGCACCTTTCCATTTGTCTCCTTCTTTCATCCAGACATTTGTATAACTCCATTGTAAATCCAGCATAGTGAACATATCAGCACCATGAAGCCTATCAACCAGTTGATCAATGCGAGGCAATGGATATGCATTTGTAACAGTTCCTTCATTGAAGTAGTGATAATCCATGACCAATCTCTTTTTTTCATATTTTTTAGGTATAAAGAACACTGGTGCCATTTGAGGTGATTTGGATGGTCTAATATACCCTTTTTCCAGTTCTCCATCAAGGAATTTATGAATTTCTACCAGCTTAGTTTGAGACATAGGAATAACATGACCCTTTTTGGGCACAAAATCCGGTTGCAAATCAATTGCATGATCTCATGTTTTGCATAAGGGCATGTGTTATGACAGGCATGGGTAGCGTCAGCCGTAGACTTGATGCGCAACCTAAAGCTGCGAGGTAAAGATGAGGGGCATAGGTTCTGAGCACAATGCACAGAGACTAGTCACTACTCCACCTTGGTGAGTATGTAGCGACATTGAAGATGAAGGTGAAGTACCCTCGAGCAAAGACGCTGCGAGGCCAAGTGGTTTGAAGGGAAAGCAGAGGGGAGCAAGAGGGTCAAAGACACAATAGATTGCAATCTCAAGTAGGCTCAAGCTAAGGATACACTGCTTGTACTATGCCCTATTTATATGTAAGAGTCCTGCACACAGACCATGCAGTGCTATAGCTTAGTAAGAGAGAAATCCAAAAGGGGCAACTGGAGATAAGGAAAATGAGTCATGCACAGTGTGAAATGAGTCAGAAGGCTGTGTGTGATAGAACTACATAGAACGTTGTGGAACATGTGAGTCACAGATAAGAGATAAGGAAAACACACAGCCATAATGCTGATGGATTGAAGGGCTGTGCATGTTTAAGTAATATGAGGCAGAAAGAAACAAGAGTAAAGATAGAGAAAAAGAAGCCAATCATAACAGCATGCATGTGGATTCTTGCTCTGAAAATACACCAAGGAAGTCATGAAATTCTGCAGGAACTTCCATTTTTAAGGTTTGTTGTTCTTCCAGAGATATCTTATTGGTACATGCCATGTCATACTGGTTAAAAGTCATAGTGTGATTCATCCAGTCTATGAAGTGACCTAACAAGGACACGACTGTCGGCCTCTACTAACCACAAGAAAAGAGGAACTAAAGATGGGGGACCGCGACTTAGGTCACAAAGACACAAGAGGTCGAAGCTGAGGACAGCTCGACTCTTGGCCTGGCTTATATATTGTCTACTATATTAAATACATGAGGTGTGACTAAGCTACATGTGTCTAACATGAGGCGGTCTAGACTACTGACGTCATAGATGAGAGATAAGGAGGTCCAGACCTCTGACGTCATTGATGATGTCATATCACGTGATCAGTCTAGACCAGTGATGTCATATTACATAAGCCGGTGTGCCACACCGTTGTGATGAGAAAAAGATAGCGAGTTTGAATATGGTTACAACACTACCCCATCTTTAGGTTGAGATTCCAGATCAACCGGAGTCATAGAATAAGGAAGTAAACTCTTGTAGAGTGACCCCTTGGACTTTTCTGGGCGCAGCCGGATTTTTCTTATGAAACTCCTTTACAGCCAGAGGAGCATTGGTGAGATCAGCAGCTGGCTGCCAGGTGGCGTCGCTGACGTCGTATCCTTTCCATTTAATCAAATATGAAAGTCCACGTCGAGTGGATCGTGAATCGATAATTGATTCCACTTCAAACTCCTCGGAACCATCTTCAGATATATACACTGCATCAGGCTTGCTGACAGGCTGTCCGGGCAATTGATCCTTAAATGGTTTGACACGAGAGATGTTGACTGTGGGATGTATTTTTATTCTGGCCAGCAGTTTAAGCATAACCGTGTTAGGTGAGGTTTTCAAAACGTCAAACGGCCCGATCCATTTTTGTGTCAGCTTCGCAGAAGCGTAAGGAAGTTGCAAATGTTCCGTGGATAGCCAGACGGAATCGCCAATTTTATATTCCGGTGCGGCCGATCGCTTCTTCTCGGCCTGCACTTTCATTTTTTCTGCATTAGCACGAAGGGCGTTCTCTACTTCGGCATGTGCTTTTCCTAATTCTGTCTGAAATCGTCCTGCGATGGAGTTATCATGTTTCACTTCGAATCCCATGCGTGGCATGTAGTTTCTCATGACTGCAAATGGTATGCTACCAGTAGCACATGTGACAGTGTTATTATGAGCGAATTCTGCCATTTTGACATATTCTGGCCAAGATTCCTGATTCTTGGATACGTAGCAGTGAAGATATTGTGCCAGATCTCGATTCACTCGCTCCGTTTGTCCGTCTGTTTGCGGATGATAAGCAGTCGAGAGTTTCTGTTCGATCTTCAGCAATTTACACAACTCTGTGGTGAACGCTGAAGAGAACTGGGGTCCTCGATCCGAAACTACTGTTTTGGGGAGCCCATGTTTGCACCATACATGATCTCTAAATAGGATGGCCAGATCCTTTGAGTTGATAGCTTTAGAACATGGTGTAAACACCACTTCTTTGGAGAATCAGTCTATGACAACACAGATGGCGTCTAGGCCATTTACTGCAGGGAATCCAGAAATAAAGTCCACTGATATATCTTCCCAGGGGTGTTTGGGAATAGGCAATGGCACAAGTTTTCCTGCTGGAGGACGAGACGAAGACTTTGACTGAGCGCAAATTTGACAACGATCTACGTATTCATTGATTTCTTTTTTCATCTCAGGCCAAAAGAAATGCTGAGAGATAGTAGATAAAGTTTGTTGTTGGCCTGCATGTCCAGCGATAGGGGAATCATGGCATAAAGTGAGAAGCTCTATCCTCAATCCTGGAGGTACGAATACGTGATTGGAGTCATTGATAAATATGGATTGTGTTTCGTCGAACCAGCAAGTGACAGATGACGGTATTTTTAGGTTTTTTGACATTTTCTGTAATTTCTCTAGGAAAGGTGATTCTAGGTGTACATCATTAATGATAACCTGCGGTGGGAGTACCGTGATGTTTTCGTTGAGGTTCTGCACCGTGTCCCCATGATCCGGTCTTCTGGATAATGCATCGGCTCTAGCATTGGTTGATCCAGGTTTATAGATAAGAACATAGTTGAATTCCTGTAAAGTAGCATGCCATCGGGCTTGGCGTGGCGATAAAGTTTGCGGTTTTTTCCAGTATTCCAAGTTCTTATGATCTGTCCAGATTTCAAATCGTGGACTGCCAATAAGATAATGACGCCATTCTTTTAGTGCGCGAATGATAGCGGCCATGTCTTTGTCATAAATAGGGTAATTTCGCTCTGCAGCGTCGAATAAATGCGAGATGAATGCGCAAGGTCTCCAGAGACCATCTTCGCAATGGACTGAGAGCACAGCTCCTGTAGCGATGTCCGATGCATCTGTTTCTACCCTTAGTTCTTTTGTGCTATCGGGGTATGCGAGTAGCGGTGCTTTTGTAAATTTTTCTTTTAGAGTTAAATATGCTTCTTCTTGTGCAGGTCCCCAGGACCATGGTACATCTTTTTTGGTCAATTCTGTCAAGGGTTTTGCTGTATGTGCGAAGTTTTCGATGAAGCACCTATAATAGTTGCAAAGTCCTAAAAATGATTGGACTTGCTTTACTGATTGCGGTTGGGGCCATTCCGCGATTGCTTTTGTTTTATTTTGTTGCATATCTACCCCATCTTTAGATACGACCATACCCAGATAGTCCACAGTGGATTTAAAGAAAAAACATTTGGAAGGTTTGCAATAGAGGTCGTTATCCCGCAAGACCTGTAATACTTCATGAACTTTTTGCACGTGCTCCGCATGAGATAAACCGGTCGTAAACACAATGAGATCATCCAGATAGGCACCAGTGTCATCGTAGCGATCATGGAATAGATCATCCATCATGGCCTGAAACGTAGCAGGCGCGTTTTTGTATCCAAAATACATAACTAACGGTTCGAACGATCCAAAAGGCGTGACAAAAGCTCCTTTCCATTCGTCACCTTCTTTCATCCGGACGTTGGTATAACCCCAACGCAGATCCAGCGTGGTGAACATGTCGGCACCACGAAGCCGATCAACCAGTTGATCAATACGAGGCAATGGATAAGCATTAGTAACCATTCCCTCGTTGAGGTAGCGGTAATCCATCACCAATCTCTTTTTTCCGTCTTTTTTAGGTATGAAAAATACGGGCGCCGTCTGGGGCGACTTAGAAGGGCGAATATATCCCTTTTCAAGTTCTCCATCAAGGAATTTGTGGATTTCCAATAAATCAGTTTGAGATATTGGGATTACTCGACCTTTTTTTGGTACAAAGTCTGGTTGCAAGTCGATTGCATGATCCCACGTTTTCCGCAGCGGCATGCGCATGGATTCCTGTTCTGAGAAAACATCCATAAAGTCGTGAAATTCGCTCGGAACTTCAGCTTTGATTTGCTTTTGTTCGTCCAGCGATATTTTGTTTATAGTTGCAGCATTATAAC
Source organism: Spongispora temasekensis (assembly GCA_038094675.1). Lineage (NCBI taxonomy): Eukaryota > Fungi > Basidiomycota > Agaricomycetes > Boletales > Boletaceae > Spongispora > Spongispora temasekensis. The sequence goes on along the minus strand of JBBPUL010000339.1, from coordinate 10,234 downwards.
GGTTAAACGTCATTGTGTGATTCATCCAGTCTATGGACGGGTTGTACTGCTTAAGAAATTTGTACCCTAAGAACACTGCGTTCATAGCTAAATTGGATACGTATAGAGTTAGTGGGAAAGAGTAAGCAATTCTATTGCCATCCGTCATTTCCGCGTGTACTTGACATACGTGGGTAATTCCTCTTCCCACGTTGGCTGATCCATCAGCATTCCTAACCTCTATGGGCCTAGCCAATTCTTCGCAAGCGATGGCGTTGGCTGTAACAAATCCTTGGTCGACAAAACAATGAGTGGCACCGCTGTCGACTAAAGCGGAGACCCAGACCGAAGATTGGTTATTTCTTCATAGTTTTAACTCCACTTCTAGAGCGTTTTCATGTAAATGCCGTGTCTTATACGGCATCATTCTGATATGGTGAGGGGTTTCATAATTTAAAGTATTTTTTTTGTATTTGTGCGAAATTAAGCACCCAATGTTTTTCTTCCGGGGCCGAGCTCAATTGAGACTTCGTGGCGGAATATTCGTCTGATGGGCTACCATATCGAGATGACAATTCATGTGAGGAGAACGAGACAGGCTCATAGTTTTCGTTCTGAGCCATTTTGGCGAGTTCTCGCATATCAAACACTTCATAATTAAAAGAAGACGATAGATCAATGGAATTAATTACAGGCTCTACTTCTTCCCATTCTGGCTCATCGTAATAAGAATCAAGAACATCTGAAATTGGTACATAGTCCAAAGCACTATTTTTTGTATTTAAAACATTTTCGTAAGTCGGAACAGTACTAAAAGAAATATGGTCCGAGACCTCAGACACCCTCATATCTGAAGTCGGCACTAAAAACCCACCTTGGCACAAGCTTCTACTGCGAGCCTATCTCGCCAGTATGCCTCGGCTTCTTCCGTCATCCAAGCTTGACGGTGAGCTGTTGCCGCTGGTTGCGGCGCTTGTGGGGGTGGGGGCGGAGCGGAGACTTGCTGCTGTTGGGGGTGCCAGGATGCAGTGTACCCTGGGGCTTGCGGAGGGAGAGAGGAGATTGCCTCTCTTGCCTCATACAGAGTGCGATTTCGGAGGCGACGGGAAGGATTCGTGGAACACATTGCCCAGATGTGACCTTTTCTTTGACAACCGAAACAAGTCCGATTGTCCGGAGCGGATGGCGTGCGTGGGGTTTGACGATCTATCTCCATTGGGGCACCTTGTCCGGGTTGAATGCCGGTTTGAGTAAATCTTTGTCCCGGTACAGGGGGACGCGGAAGCGGGCGAGCACCAAAGGGTCTGGAGCTCGAGGGCCGAGGAGTAGCAGGGCCGATACTAGGCCTGGCCAAGGCAATTCTTTCGAACTTCTGATTAATGGCGGTGTATGCCTCAACTAGCCCTTTATAGTCGTCGTCATCGAGCGCTTTACCATGCAGCTCATGTTCGATATGAATTTTATATTGCACCGCTCTTTTTAGCAGGTGCACTGCTTCCTCGTTACTACATTTGGCATCTGAGAAGAGTGCCACAAAATCCCGCATAAAAATTGTAAAGTCGCCCGTTTGTTTTAGGTTTAATAATTTTTTATAGGCTTCGTGGCGAAGCATGCCTGTAACGAAGTATGTCGTGATCTCTGTTTCCAGCACGTCGACGGCTGGCCAATCAGGAGCATCCTTATCCCCGAATTCTTTGAGCATGCTGATAGCGAAGGGGGCGGCGTCGCCTATCAAGCGGGTCACAACCGTGTATGTTGCTTCGCGTTTGTCTAAGCTCTTCACCTTCAGGTAAAGCTTCATCTTCGCCCACCAGAGTCGGAACGTGCTCTTGTTCCCGTCCCATACTCCGGGGTCTCCGATGGTCCTTTTTGCTCGTGTGGTCACATCGAGCTGAAGATTGGCCAGTTGGTCAGCGAGGTCGTCGATTTTCTGACTGACTCCTAACATTTTCATAGATTATAAAGTTGGCGGTGGCGGCGTAAAGGTTAGAAGAGGGGGGAGTGGCGCGGCGAGCGTCAAAAAACAATTGGAGTAGCTGGGGAGGGACGTTTGCTGCTTCGAGTTGGAAGCTCGTATTTCCTGTCCAATCCCACTCAGGTTTGGGAGCTACTTTGCGAATGGCGAGGTATTCGTAACCGATGGTACACATATACTAAAAAAAAGGAAACTCACTTGCCACTACCACGAAGAGGGCTCTACGAGGGTTTCGTCTCACGAGGACGAGTCTTGTACGCTGGCTCGGGACCGGAGAGTTGAAAGGGGAGGGAACCGGGTTCTGCCTGGCTACGGCTGACGTTTTAGTATGCCGAGACTGTAGATCTTACGGAAGAGTCTACTATTCCGTCAGTTTGCACTGCCTGAAACAGCTGCACTGACCCACTATGTGCGATAGAGATTGATCGTTATTTCTTGGTGGCTAAGCGTGTCCTCTCGAATGAGGTCTATGCCTTAGCAAAGCGAACCAAGTATAGCACCTGACGTGCGCAGCTCAAACAGTTTTATATAGGAGTTGTTGTCTCCTAGCTGTCATGTAGCAAACGCGCTCCCGATAGAGCGATGACCACTTCACGCCTGTGGATCGGCTTTCTGGCAACGTGTAACGACGACGAGCGGGGCGCGTATGTATCTGGCGCTAACAGTAGAGGAGGACGTACGGGCAGCTTTGACCTAATGATGTGACCTAACAAGGACACGACCGTCGGCCTCTACTAACCACAAGAAAAGAGGAACTAAAGATGGGGGACCGCGACTTAGGTCACAAAGACACAAGAGGTCGAAGCTGAGGACAGCTCGACTCTTGGCCTGGCTTATATATTGTCTACTATATTAAATACATGAGGTGTGACTAAGCTACATGTGTCTAACATGAGGCGGTCTAGACTACTGACGTCATAGATGAGAGATAAGGAGGTCCAGACCTCTGACGTCATTGATGATGTCATATCACGTGATTGGTCTAGACCAGTGATGTCATATTACGTAAGCCAGTGTGCCACACCGTTGTGATGAGAAAAAGATAGTGAGTTTGAATATGGTTACAACAGTCTATGGATGGATTATACTGTCTAAGGAACTCATATTCTAAAAAGACCACATTTGTAGCTAGGTTGGATACATATAATGTCAGAGGAAATGAGTAAACTATCTGGTTTCCATCCTTCATTTCCACGTTGATTTGACATATGTGGGTAATTCCTCTTCCCACATTGGCAGATCCATCAGCATTCCTGACTTCTATGGGCCTTGCTAACTCTTCACATGCAATAGCATTAGCGGTCATAAACTCTTGGTCAACAAAACAATGAGTAGTACCGCTGTTGACCAAAGCGGATACCCAGACCAAAGTTTGGTCATTTCTTCGTAGTTTAAGCTCCACTTCTAGAGCATTATCTCATAGGTGCCATGTTTTATATGGCATTATACTTATCTGATAAGGGATTTCATATTTTTTTGTATTTGTGCAAAATTAAGCACCCAATGTTTTTCTTCCAGGGCCGAGCTCAATTGAGACTTCACAATGGAATATTCATCTGATGGGCTACCATATCAAGATGACAGTTTGTGTGATGAGAACAAGATAGGCTCATAGTTTTCATTCTGAGCCATTTTGGTGAGTTTTCACATGTCAAACACTTCATAATTAAAGGAGGATGACAAATCAACAAAGTTAATTATTGGTTCTACTTCTTCCCATTCTGGTTCGTCATAGTATGTATCAAAAAGATCAGAAACTAGTACATAGTCTGAATCACTATTTTTGTATTTAAAACATTTTCATTAGTATAAAAAGAAATTTTGTCCAAGACCTCAGACACCCTTATATCTGAAGTCGGCATCAAAAACCTGCTTTAGCACGAGCTTCTACCATGAGCTGATCTCACCAGTATGCCTTGGCTTCTTCTGTCATCCAAGCCTGATGGTGGGCTATTGCCACTGGTTGTGGTGCTTGCAGGGGCAGGGGCAGAGTGGAGAATTGCTGCTGTTGGGGGTGCCAGGATGCAGTGGGGTACCCTAGGGACTGTGGAGGGAGAGAGGAGATGGCCTCTCTAGCCTCATACAAGGTGCAATTGCAGGGGCGACGAGATAGGTTGGTTGGACACATTGCCCAAATATGTCCTTTCTTTTGATAACCAAAACAAGTTCAATTGTCTGGGGTCTGCAGGGTATGGGGCACTTGGCAGTCTATCTCCATTGGAGTGCCTTGACCTGGTTGAGTACTGGTCAGAGTAAACCTTTGCCCTGGAACAGGGGGGTGAGGAAGTACATAGATGAGCACCAAATGGTCTGGTGCTGGGGAGACGAGGTGCTGCCGAGCTGATGTTGGGCTGGGCCAGAGCAATTCTATCGAACTTTTGATTTATGGCTGTGTATGCTTCCACCAACCCATTAAAATCATCATCATTGACTGCTTTTTCATGCAACTCATGTTCAATATGAATCTTATATTGCACTGCCCTTTTAAGCAGGTGCACTGCCTCTTCCTTACTACATTTGGCATCAGTAAACAACGCTAAAAAGTCCCACGTAAAGATTATAAATTGCTACTTTGTTTTAAATTGAGTAATTTTTTGTAGGCCTCATGGCATAGAGTGCCTATCACAAAGTATGATGTAATCAGCATCTCGACATCAGATACCGAGGGCCAATCATCAACATCTTTATCCCCATATTTTTCAAGGACGGTTATTATGAACGAGGTAGTGTCTTCCACCAAGTGGGTTACTATCACATAGGTCTCTTCTCTTTTGTCGAGTTTTTTGACCTTGCGATAGAGCTTGATTTTGGCCCACCAAAGACAGAATGTGCTCTTGTTGCTGTCTCATAGGCCGGAATCACTGATTGTTTGTTTGGCCCTGGTTGTCACATCCAGCTGCAGGCTCAACAGCTAGTCAGTAAGGTTATCAATTTTCTGGTTCAATTCAGACATTTTCTGTTATGTGAAAGGTAGTGGTGGCAGTGTAGGGGTTGGAGGAAGGCGGAGTGAAATGACGAGCGTCAAAAAAGAGTTGAAGGAGATGTGGGGGAACATTTGCTGCTTCTAACTGAAAACTTGTATTTCCCGTCCAGTCTTACTCAGGTTTAGGGGCTACCTTACATATGGTGAGGAATTTGTAGCCGATTGTGCACATATGCTAAAAAAAAAGAGATACTTACTTGTCACTACCATGAAGAGGGCTCCATGAGGGTTTCATCTCATGAGGATGAGTCTTGCACACTGGCTTGGAATTGGAGAGTTGAAAAAGGGGGGGGGGGGGGGGACCAGGTAACTGCCTGGCTATGGCTGATGTTTTAGTATGCTGAGACTATAGATCTTATGGAAGAGTCTACTATTCTGTTGGATTGCACTGCCTGAAAAAGCTGCACTAACCCACTATGTACAAAAGGGATTGATTGTTATTTGTTGGTGGCTAGACATGTCCTCTCTAATGAGGTCTATGCCTTAGCAAAGCAAACCAAGTGTAGCATCTGACGTGTGCAGCTCAAACAGTTTTGTATAGGAGTCATTGTCTCCTAGCTGTCATATAGCAAACACATTCCCGATAGAATGATGACCACTTTACACCTGTGGATCGGCTTTCTGACAGCAAGTAAAAATGATGAGCAGGGCACTTATGTAACTGGTGCACAACAGTAGAGAAGGATGTATGGGCAGCTTTGACCTAATGAAGTGACCTAAGACTAGGGCATGACCATCAGCCTCTACTAACCACAAAGAAGGAAGAGACTGAGAATGGAGGACTGCGACTCAGGTCAAAGACACAAGAGGTCAAAGCTGGGGCTCAGCTCGACTCTTGACCACTTTATATATGTACTATGATATTAAATACATGAGGTCTGACTAATTGACATGTGTCTAACATGAGGCAGTCTAGACTACTGATGTTATAGATAAGAAATAAGAGGGCCAGACTTGTGACATCATTTATGATGTCATATCACATGATTGGTCTAGACCAGTGATGTCATATTATATAACAGTGTATAATGCCATTGGGATCACAAAAAGTGGGAGAATTTGAATATGGTTACAATAACAACCACTAAAAAAGAAAGAGAAGGGGACACATACAACTCCTGAAGGAGAGGCTGATAGATGAAGGTAGAGTGACAGGTTGAAGTGGTTGTAATAAGGCAGAGAGAGCATCGGGGATCAAAAAGAAGGATAGTTTCAATATTATGTTAGAGTCAAGCTCCTCACAATCACTTGAAGAGAGCAAAAGCTTTGGAATATCAAAACTGGGAAATATTCTACATGGTCATTGTACTTATATGTATACTGACTAAATCTGCAATTTAAAAGCATTCAATGAGCAGACTGTTTTAGTTTAAGTCAGGTCTGGATTACACACCTGCCTTGTAAGGCTTAATGAGTTGCTATATCCATGGACCATGATGTGGCTAGTATTACTGCTTCAATCTTTGATTTTTTTAATACTCATTTATTATTTTTCAACATGATTATCTGACATCAGGCTAGCCAAGTGAAGATTATCAGTGCCAGATTCTGTTTGGTTAACAACTTAGATCATGCTGAACCACAAGCAAATATACATAATGCCAAGAGTATCTACAAGATTCAGATATCGTATGGTATCATTCTTTGTCAGAGTAGTTATTGAGGTAGAATTCATTATATAGTATACCTCCAATGAGACTAGTGTTGCCGGGACTCGGCTCGGTTTGGCTCGGTCCAGTTACTGGTGGCTAAGGGTGCAACTTGGCCCGGCATGACCTCACTTCGCATTAGCACTGACTTCAGATATGAGGATATCTGAGGTCTCGGACAATATTTCTTTTTCTACTTATAAAAATCCTGTAAATACAAAAAATAGTGACTCAGATTATGTACCTGTCTCGGACCTTTTCGATACATACTATGATGAACCAGAATGGGGAGAGGTGGAGCCTGTAATTAATTCGGTTGATTTGTCCACATCTTTTAATTATAAAGTGTTTGACATGTGAGAACTCGCCAAAATGGCTTAGAATGAAAACTATGAGCCTGTCTCATTCCTGTCACATGAACTGTCATTCCAATATAGTAGCCAATCAGATGAATATTCCATTGCAAAGTCTCAATTAAACTCGGCCCCAGAAGAAAAACATTGGGTGCTTAATTTTACACAATTACAAAAAAATAATTTAAATTGTGAAACCCCTCATCAAATCAGGATGATGCCATATAAGACATGGCACCTATGCAAAAATGCTCTGGAAGTAGAGTTGAAACTACAAAGGAATGACCAGTCTTTAGTCTGGTATCTGCTTTAGTCAACAGCAGTGCTACATATTGTTTCATCAACCAAGGATTCATAACTACCAATGCCATAGCATGCGAAGAGCTACCATGAGCCATAGAAGTCAGAAACACTGATGGATCCACCAATATAGGTTGTGGCATCACACATATATGTCACATAAAAGCCGAAATGAAAGATGGCAACCAGTTAGCATATTTCTTTCCCCTGACTCTTTATGTATCGAATCTAGCTACAAATGCGGTGTTCTTAGGATATGAATTTCTTCAGCAGTATAATCTATCTATAGATTGGATGAATCATACAATGACTTTTAACCAGTATGACACTGCGTGTGTGAATAAGATATCTCTGAATGAACAACAAGCAATAAAAACAGAAGTTCCTGAAGAATTTCATGACTTCCTAGATGTTTTCTCTGAACAAGAATCCACATGCATGCCACTCAGAAAGACTTGGGATTATGCAATTGATTTGCAACCAGATTTCGTGCCCAAGAAGGGTTGTATTATCCCCATGTCTCAAACAGAGCTCACTGAGATTCAAAAGTTCCTTAATGGAGAATTAGAAAAAGGGTATATTTGATCTTTTAAGTTGCTGCAGATGGCACCAGTGTTTTTTATCCCTAAAAAAGACAGCAAAAAGAGATTGGTAATGGATTATCACTACCTTAATGAAGGGATGATCATGAATGTGTATGTACCCATTGCCTCATATTGATCAACTGGTTGACTGGCTTCATGGTGCTGACATGTTTACCATGCTAGATCTTTGATGAGGCTATATGAATGTTCGTATAAAAGAAGGAGATAAATGGAAGGGTGCCTTCATTACTCCTTTTAGATCCTTTGAGCCCCTTGTCATGTATTTTGGATACAAGAATGTGCCTGCTGAAGTGATCTAACAAGGACACGACCGTCGGCCTCTACTAACCACAAGAAAAAAAAGGGGACTAAGGATGGGGGACCGCGACTTAGGTCACAAAGACTCAAGAGGTTGAAGCTGGGGCTCAGCTCAACTCTTGGCCTGTCTTATATATGTCTACTACTATTAAAATACATGAGGCATTTAGTAAGCTACATGTGTCTACCATGAGGCAGTCCAGACTAATGATGTCATAGATAAGAGATAAGGAGGTCCAGACCTCTGACATCATTGATGATGTCATATCACGTGATCGGTCTAGACCAGTGATGTCATATTATGTAATGCGGTGTGCCACACCATTGTGATGAGAAAAAGAAGGCGAGTCTGAATATGATTACAACACCTGCGACATTCCAGGCCATGATGGATGATTTATTTCATGATCGATACAATGATACTGGTGCTTACATTGATGATCTTATTGTATTCACTACTGGTCTTTCTCATGCTAAGCATGCACAATATGTTCGCAAGGTTTTGCAGGTCCTTCAGGAAAATGACTTGTATTGCAAACCTTTGAAATGTTTCTTTTTTAAGGATAAGGTTGACTATCTGGGTATGGTCGTATCTAAAGACAGGGTAGATATGCAAAACACAAAAACAAAAGCTATTGCAGACTGGCCCCAATCACAATCAGTAAAGCAAGTTTAGTCATTCTTAGGACTTTGTAATTACTATCGATGCTTCATTGAAAACTTCATGCATACAGCAAAGCCTTTAACAGAGTTGACAAAGAAAGATGTTCCTTGGTCCTGGGGACCCACTCAAGAGGATGCATATTTATCACTAAAAGAGAAATTCACAAAAGCGCCACTACTTGCATACTCTGATAGTGCAAAGGAACTGAGGGTAGAAACTGATGCTTCAGACATTGCCACAGGAGCAGTGCTCTCTTTCCACTGTAAAGATGTCTTTGGAGACCTTGTGCTTTTATCTCACATTTGTTTGACACAGCAGAACAAAATTACCCTATTTATGATAAAGAAATGGCTGCTATCATTCACACACTTAAAGAATGGCATCACTATCTTATTGGAAGTCCAAGGTTCGAAATCTGGATAGATCACAAGAATCTAGAATCCTCAAACATTATTGCCATGCCAGGCTTGATGGCATGCCACATTGCAAGAGTTTAATTATGTTTTGATCTACAAACCTGGATCTACCAATGCTAGAGCCAATGCTTTATCAAAGAGACCAGACCATGGTGATGCCATGCAGAACCTAAATGAAAAAAATCATGGTTTTACCACCACAGGTTATTATCAATGATGTACATCTAGAACTGCCTTTCCTGGAGAAATTACAGAAAATGTCAAAAAATCAAAAAATACCATCATCTGTAACTTGCTGGTTCGACGAGCAACAATCTGTATTTATCAACGACTCCAACTGTGTCTTTGTATACCAAGTACTAAAATCCTAGAATAGAATACTGCTCAAAAAAGTGTTCTAATGACATCTTTAAAGTTATCATAACTCAACACCATGGCAACCTGGTCACATGACTTAGGGAGCAATAATGATGTAAGGGGTCAGGGCTACACGGCCGTTTTTTCGAGGGGTCAAACTGACCCTTAGCGAGGGCGAGATCAAGGAAGGGGTTGATTGTGGCTCGGCCAGAGTATTCCGAGAAACACCACCTCTGTATATAAAGCTGTGTCAGGATGACCTGTGTCACTAAAGGCAGAACATATATTGCGATGTGTGACCAGTTACCGACATGACTGACCATAACCTTACATTTATTTTACAGTGGTTATTGTAGGTCATAAGCCGGCGGTATAACGTACAAATTGTCAAAGGTCAGACTGAGGTCAGGCTGCAGGTCACGGTTGCATGTTATGGTCACAATTATGGGGTAGCATGGAATGCCAGTTAAGCCCAAGGCAAGTGGTCAGTATAGTGACATCAATGTCCTTCCTCTGGTGTCATGATGGTGCCCTCATTACATAGTACTATTAGGATAATCAAAGGTGGGGCATCTGCTAGCTTGTTGTTAGTTATGTCCTGTAGGAAGCACTACGCATATACCTGGATGATGCTGTCACTACAAAAATCATTTATT
>JBBPUL010000338.1:0-23531 GCA_038094675.1 Spongispora temasekensis | reverse complement strand
GAAGGTGGGGGTCGAAGAGTGCTTGTGCTGGCGAGCGACAAGCTTAGCACGTTTGTGCTGGTCGTCGAGACGAGAGGCATTCTTGATCCAATCGTCGATGGTGGTGGGGACGGTGTCCATAAGGTACACCTTTTCGGAGAGCAAAGGGGGGATGCCCGTGGAAAAATAGTGGCAGATGGTAGCTGCCTCGTTGAGTCCAGCCAGGCTGACCTGGTTGCGGAACTCGGAGATATACTGGTTGAGGGACGGTTGGAACGTCCCGTCGCGTCGTTCGTTGACGCGGTAGGTAGCCAACCAGGTCAGGGCGTTGGCGGCGGTGTTAGGGCTTTCGAAATGGGCCTTGAACTCCTTGACGAAGTCGTCCCAAGATCCGAGGGCCATATTGGTACCTCTCATGCTTTTGTCTGTGAAGGTGTCTGCCCAGGTAAGGGCGTTCCCGTCATTCATGAACGAGAGGGCGAAACCAATTTTCTTTTTGTCGGTCGAGTAGACATCGACGTTAACGGCGAGGTACCGTAGAACCGAGCGAAGCCAAGGCATGGCATCGCGTTGCTTGCCTGTGAAGGCCTTGGGCTGGGCGAGACGAAGTTCGGTGGGTTTCGAAGACATTGGGGATGGGGGATTTGGGGTAAGTGGCGAAGGGGGCGTGAGGGTTCCGGAGCTAGGACTAGGGGGTGTAGTGGACCTCCAAGAAGGAGAGGTTACGAGGGGCGATGGTGGTGGTGGGCGGGGGCGCCGCTTCAAAGGTGACGGAGGGGCCGAAATGGCTGCGAACTACAACAAGGGTAGTCGTGTTCGAAGAGCTTGAGCCTTTTGTTACGACAGGCGCGGGTAGCGTCAGCCGTAGACTCGATGCGCAACCTAAAGCTGCGAGACGAAGACGAGGGGCGTAGGTCCTACACGCAATGTGCAGAGACTGGTCACTACTCCGCCTTGGCGAGTATGTAGCGACGTCGAAGACGAGGTCAGAGTATCCTCGAGCGAAGACGCTGCGAGGCCAAGTGGTTCGAAGGGAGAGCAGAGGGGAGCGAGAGGGTCAAAGACGCAATAGATTGCTATCTCGAGTAGGCTCAAGCTGGAGATACATCGCTTGTGCTACACCCTATTTATATGTAGAGAGTCCTGCGCACAGACCAAGCAGTGCTACAGCTCAAGAAAAGAGAAACCCGAATACGGTAACTGGAGATAAGGGAAATGAGTCACATGCAGCGTGAAACGAGTCAGAAAGCTGCATGTGATAGAAAGCCATGAACGCTGACTAAAGAGAAGGGCTGTGTGTGTTTAAGTAATACAAGGCAAAAGAAGGCGAAGAAAGAAAAGAAAAGGGGCCGATCGTAACATGCAGCTCATGTTCGATGTGGATCTTATATTGCACTGCTCTTTTTAGCAGGTGCACTGCTTCCTCTTTACTACATTTGGCATTGGAATATAGTGCCAAAAAGTCATGCATAAAAATTATAAAATCACCACTTTGCTTATGGTTGAGTAATTTTTTGTAGGCCTTATGGTGAAGAGTGCCTATTACAAAGTATGATGTGATGAATGTCTCATTATCGGCCATTGATGGCCAATCATTGATGTCCTGCTCCACATACTTCTCAAGGAGCATGATTGTGAATGGGGCAGTGTCACCCACCAAGCAGCTAACAATTGCATATATCTCTTCATGTTTGTTAAGCTTTTTTTCTTTGAGGTACAGCTTTACCTTTGCCCACCAAAGGCAGAAGGTGCTCTTGTTGCCATCTCATAAGCCAGGATCACTGATTGTTCACTTGGCCTTGGTCATAACATCCAACTGCAGGCTCAATAGTTGGTTGGCAAGGTCATCGATTTTCTGGGACAACCCAGGCATTTTCATTTATAGTGAAGGTGGTGGTGGCAGCATAGAGGTTAGAGGAGGGGGCAGTAGATCTATGTGCATCAAAAAAGGATTGAAGGAGATAGGGAGGGACATTTGCTGCTTCTAACTGAAAACTAGTATTTCTAGTCCAGTCCCACTCTGGTTTGGGTGCTACCTTTTTTACTGCAAGGTATTGGTAGTTGATTGTACACATATGCTTTTTAAAAAAAAAAAACCTGCTTCCTACTACCATGAAGAGGGCTCCATAAGATTTTGTCTTATGAGGATGAGTCTTGTATGCCAGCTCAGGACCAGAGAGTTGAGGGGGGAAACCAGAGAACTGCCTGGCTATGGCTGAACATTTAGCTCTCCAAAGCTGCAACTCTTATAGAAGATATCGCAATTCTGCTACTTTGCATGGGTAGTACCACTGTGCTGACCCACTTTACACCAAGAGATTGATCCTTATTTTTCCACAGATAGCCATGTCCTTTCAAATAAGGTCTATGCACTACCAATGTGAACGGAAATGATGGCAGACAACCATATAACAAAATGTTTTATAACAGAGTGTTTTTCTTCCAGCTGTTATGGAGCAACCACATTCCCAATAGAATGATAGACCACTTTACACCTGTGAATTGGCTTTCCAACAGTGAGTAAGGATGACAAGTGGGGTGCTTATGTAACTGGCACAAACATAGAGATGAATGTATGGCAGCTTTGACCTAATGAAGTGACCTAGCAGGGCATGACCATCAGTCTCTACTAACCACAAGAAAAGGATAAAGGATAAAGGGAGGACCGCAACTTAGGTCACAAAGACACAAGAGGTCAAAGCTGGGGCTCAGCTCAACTCTGTACTCTACTATTAAATACATGAGGTCTGACTAAGCTACATGTGTCTAACATGAGGCATTCTAGACTACTGACATCATAGATAAGAGATAAGAGAGTCTAGACCTCTGACATCATTGATGATGTCATATTACATAAGTTGGTATGTAACACCATTGAGATCACACAAAATTGGTGAGTTTGAATATAGTTACAATATCTATCTCTCTACTGCAAACTGGACTCAGAAGTAAGTGTGGTATGTGCACACTATTTTATCTATAATATATAGCTTAGTAGACTTTCTATGCTGAACAATGATTATCAATTACCAGATTCTGTCTATCATATCACTATAATGTCATTTCATTCCTTATAGTTGTGTGCTCACATCTATTTGTTTTTTTAGTTCTCTCACCTCACCTCATAGCCTCTTCTTGCACTTTATACAGCATCATTGGCATTCATATAAAGATACTGTATATATTTAGTTCAGTTTCCACTGCCAGAGAATACATTATGCTTATATCTAAAAACAGTGAACATAACATGATAAAATGCAGATTTATTAAGCTGGAGCCAGTTCAGGCTGATAATATGATATATGATATATAACATATGACTCACAGTGATAATATATTACCATATGACATAACTAAGCACAAAAAGTGACCTTAGATAATGTGGGCCTCTTTAGTCTGAGTCCTAATCCACAGACATATATATATGCTCAAGTGCCATCCAAAATATTATTGAGGTATGTATACTGTGATACACATATTTAAGCACTTCATCTAAAAACCATAGCTGAGCAAACATCAGAAAATATATCTTTCTCCTCTATAACACAGAAAGTATAGAGGGGTTGGGTATATATTTATAAGTTGCTCCAATATGATGTTGTGATAGTGTAGTCAATATATACACCAACATATATTTTAGTTATTTCACTAATCTCATCTTACATATTTTACTCACTGGCAGTCCTCAAAAAACACATGGCATTTTAAGTCCTAATTCATTTACTGTGTGCTGCAGTGTGCATGTCCTAAAAACAGTAACTAGCAGCAGGCACAATGACAGACATGATATATAACTAAAAATATTGACCAATACAATACTGTAGCAGTGGATTTCTATGTGCAACAACTAATATATGTACAAAGACAATATGCTGCTTAGTAATGTCACAGCCTGGCTTGGAAGGCCTGGGGCCCTGCAAAATCATGAGCCAGGCTCTGTCACTCTAAGTACAGGCTGAAGTAAGTACTAAGAATATGTATGCATTATTATGTATTACAAACGGACTTATATAGATTCAGCTACTTCCATATTATGTAACATCATAGATAACCTTTGTTCCAATGTGTCTCACACACCTCAGTCCTGAATCTATCAGTACTGAGGTGAGATCACCATTTACCATTCATTTCATCTTGTATTAATACCTTCTAGTATATTCTATAGGTTATGAGCCTTCTTGCACTCTGATCATACCTCTCTAAGTGTATACATTCATCAAATATGTCTAGCAACCTGTCTAAGGATATCAAGCTGCCGAAGCTTGATGCATCTGGCAAGGAGTGGACTACTTGGAAAGTCCGACTCCAAGTCATTGTCACCAGTCATGGACTGAGTGGGTACCTTGATGGTATAATGGCTAGGCCCAAAGATCCAGTGATCAAAAAATCTGCTGGGTGGATAGTGACCACTCCTGATGAGGTGAAAGAGGTTGCTGATTATGAGCAGCAATTGGCTGCTTGAACTGAGAAGGATGCAAAGCTCCATCATGTCATCACCAGTATCCTCCCCAATTCCCTATTCATTCATCTCATCAATAAGTCTAGTGCATTCGAGTACTTCTCCACCCTGAGCACTCTCTTCGAGCATAGATCCCTCATCATTGGAGCTGAATTGCAATGCCAACTTGATGAAGTCAAGCTGAAGGAGGGAGGGGATGCATGCATGCATATAGACAAGATCATAAACCTGCAGGAGGAACTTGCATCAGTCAGATGTCCTGTCTCTGATGAGGACTTGTTCAACATTATATATGCATCCTTACCTTGCTCGTATAACTCCACCCTTTCAGCTCTATCCTCCACGATGCATATTCATCATGCCACCATTGATGTCAATGACCTCATGGATATTGTTTTGGAGGAATACGACTGCCTTACACTTCAGAATGATGGAAAGTCAAGAGCACAAGCTGGTACATCTGAAGATGCAGCTTTTGAAGCAGACACATTGAAGCAGACTAAAGGTCAATGCCAGAAGTTCTATGGTTCTTGTCATAATTGTGGCCAGAAGAGGATGATTGTTGGGAGGAAGGCAGTGGCAAAGCTGGCCAGGCCTTCAAAGGTTGGAAATCCCATGGCAAGAAATCTAAAGACTCGAAAAGAGAATCAGTGAATACAACATCGACTGACAACTCCACTCAACCTGATTATGCTTGGCTTGCTCTGCCTGCTTTGGATCCAACAGATGCATTCCCAGCTGATGCCAATGCCAATATAGTCCCAGAGTTATATGACAGCAGTGCTTCTCTCCATCTGTCACCTGCACATGACTGTTTCCTTAATTTTATCGATATCTCACTGAGACCAATCTAAGGCACTGATAATGGAACCTTCAATGCTATCGGAAAAGGTGATCTCTCAATCTTTCTACCAAATGGGAGCTCCTCGACATGCATCATACTCAAAGATGTGTTGTACACACCTTGCATGAAAGTAACCCTAGTCTTCATCAGCCGCCTTACAAATGCCAGTTGTCAAGCCATTTTTAATGGAAAGACTTGTCAGATATTTGGCTCGGATAGTCACCTATTAGGATGGGTTAGTGCATCAAATGGACTCTATAAGTCATAGGGGGAGACAGCTGCAACAGCTAAAGGTGAACAAACTCTCACCTTGGAGAAACTTCACAACCATCTATCTCATATCAGTGTTGCAATGATCTGCGAGATGCTCACAAAAGACATGATCTCAGGTATACGTTTAGACCCAAACAACTCTTCAATGGGTCAATGCCCCTCATGTGAGTATAATAAAGCTGTGCAAAAACCGATAGGGAACATTAGGAAGCCCAACCAACATGAGAAGCTCAGTGATGAGATACATACCAATGTTTGGGGCCCTTCCCCTGTACAAATGCCTGGAAAGTGCTCGTACTATTGCTCCTTCACTGATGACCATACCTGCTACACTTGTGTTAGTTTGCTACACATGAAATCAGATACTTTTTCAGTGTACCTGGACTTTGAGTCATGGTTGAAGACCTAGCATGACACAGTGATCAAACATCTGAGGTCTGATCATGGTGGTGAGTACCTTTTATCTGTTTTCTCTCAGCACCTGTGCAGTTGCGGAATGGAATGGAAACTCACCACACATGATATGCCACAACATAATGGAGTAGCAGAGTGCCTAAATAGGACACTCATTGAACATGTTTGTATGATACTCCATGCCAGCGAATTACCAAAGTCACTTTGGGGAGAAGCCCTTCTTCATGTTGTCTGGGTAAAGAACCAGTCAGCAACACACACACTTGAAGGAAAGACTCCTTATGAGATGCTGTATGGGAATAAACCCGACTTGTCCAGATTACCCATATGGAGAATGAAGTGCTGGGTACTTGACAGGAATGGATCAAAGCTAGATGTTCGAGCTAAAAAGGGTCACTGGATCAGATATGATTCAGAGTCAACAGCTCACCAAAATTATCTGCCTGATTAATGCATTGTCATTATCAAGTGGAACATCACATTTCAGTGGGACAACAAAACTGTCTCCATCTACTTAAAGGACTCTTCCACAGAGCAACTGACTCCAACAAATAAACCTATACTTAGCATCACACCGAACCTAATCAGTAAGGTGAATGTACCTGCACAAACCCCACACCAACACTTAGGACCCAACATCAAGGTCAAAGCTTCTGACAGACTGCCCCTTCATCAATCTACCCATTTGCACACTGAATCACCCTATCTGCAAATGTTATGAGATGGTACAGGTACTCATGATGGTCACAGGAATACGTTGTTTCCCAAAGGCATCCAGCCAGTCAAACCAGAACATGCCAACTTTGTCGAGGAAGTGAACACAACTTGGGAGGAATATCTTGAGGATGCCGAGGAAATTTTTGGTCTTGTTGGAGGTGAAATCAAAGGTCTTGAGCCAACTACAGTTGAGGAAGCAAGGACATGAGCATACTGGCCACAATGGGACAATGTTATCAAAGTGGAATTGCAGAGTTTAGCTGATGCACACATGTGGGAGGTCATCAAGCGACCTCCAAAAGGCATGAATGTCATAAGCTGCAAGTGGTTGTTCAAAATAAAGAAGAATGCTGACAGCAGTGTCGATAAATACAAGGCCCAATTAGTTGCTTAAGGTTTCACTCAACAATATGGCATTGACTATGATGAGACCTACATGCCAGTTGTCCATCTCACATCACTCCAACTGATTCTTGCCATCACTGCATGCCAGGACTGGGACATCGACATATTCAATTTCCACAGTGCCTTTCTCAATGAGAAGCTCGATGATGATGAAATTATATTCATGGAACTCCCTCCAGGCTTTGACAAACAAGGTCATGATTTAGTTGCTCATCTCCTTGTCGCTATCTATGGATCAAAACAGGGTGCCATGAAATGGTATAAATGGCTGAGTAGTAATCTATCCAACATGGGATTCACTTAAATGGAGGCTGACTGGGGAGTGTTTGTAGTTAGAATTGCCAATCATATCCTTATTCTTGCATCGCATGTCAATGATTACATGATTACCAGTAGTTCTTCACTCCTCATTAAGGCTTTTAAGCAGGAAATGGGCTTGCATTTCAAACTTATAGATCTTGGCCTGATTGGCTGGCTCTTAGAAATGAAGGTTATATGGGACCATACTGCCTGAACTCTCTCCTTATCACAGGAACCTTACATTAATGCCATTCTCACCAAATTCAATTTCCTCAATGTTAAGCCAGTCACTATACCGTTTGATCTGAATATAACTTTGTCAGAATTCCACTCGCCAAGAATGACTGACCAGATCACTTGGGTGCATAACATCCTCTATCATCAGGCTGTCGGCTCCCTCATCCACCTCTCAGTTGGTACCAGACCCAATATTGCCTTTACTGTTTCTTACGTATCTCAATTCAATGCCAACCCCAGATGGATACATTGAGAAGCTGTATAGCAGATTTTCTGCTATTTAACAGGGATGAAATCACTTGCTCTAACATTTGGAACTTGGACCGGAGGATTAATGTTGATGCAGATGGTGCTACCCAAGAACATCAATGAGCAATCACTGGTTTTTCTTTTCTCATTGATGGGGAAGTGATCTTATGGGGTTCGAAAAAGCAAGAACTCATCACCCTTTCAACTGCCGAATCTGAATATGTAGCTGCCATACACACTGCCAAAGAAGCCATTTGGCTACACCATCTAATCAAGGAGATTTTTGGCCCTTTATCTCTTCTGACCATTCTCTATGGTGACAATCAATCCACGATTGTGCTTACTCAAGACAGTAGCTATCATGCACATACTAAATACATAGATTTACAATATCATTTCATTCATTTCACACTTTACCTAATATTAAAGCGAAGCATTTTGCTTGTGAACTTGGACTTTATCCTTCCATTTGAAAGGGAGTATTATGTATTACAAATGAACTCATACAGATTTGGCTACTTCCATATTACATAACATCATAGATAACCTTCATTCTGATGCGTCTCATACACCTCAGTCCTGACTCTATCAGTACTGAGTATATTCTACATGCATATATATATGCACACATACATTCATGCATTTGTGTGAATATACATATGCATACATGCTGCAAGGCTCACACTGTGACAGACAGATGTAGACAGGTCAGAATTGCATCCACTGTTGTGTTATATGTGCATGCTAATAGATGTGTTGTCAATGTGTCTGCTGCTGTGCCCATATTTTCATCATTCTTGCATCTGCCAAGCTAGCAGTTAACTTGTCATGTTTTTAGCAGTCTTCTTTGCTTTTGATGTGTTTGCCATTGTGCCCATTAGTGCATCATTGCACAACTGCAAACATATGAAATGGTACATGATAATTTGTACTGTTAAACTCTGAAGTTCATAATTATATATTACAGTGACAGAGGGGCTTGCCCCTCAATGAGCCACCTATTGGAAGTTGTAGGAGCACTTGAGCTTGCAGAAACACATGAGCTTCATGTTTGCAGTAGATGAACTTAGTTAATAGACCATGATATTCTTGACCAGGCTGAATGTTGGTTTGCCCAGATGCCATCTGTGCAAGAGCATGGCATATTGATAAAATAACTCCACTTCTTTCTGGATCCATAACAAGTCAAGCCAATCATGGATGATCATCAATGAATGCAGCTGGTGAAACATTAACTGGCTCTCAAAAGCTACCACTTGAGATATTTTATCATGAAGACAGCCAGTGGTGATGTCGATGAGCTCATGAGGTATGTTGCAGATGGTTTGCTCAATCATTTGTCTAATCAATGGGGTCATATCAAGATAACAATCCCAAAGTCTTGGGAAATCAGTTCAGTATATTTTGCTGTGTAGTATGAGCAGAATGAACTTACTGTGAAGTTGAGAGTTAGATGATTTTTTGAGAATCAACTGCATCTGTTCAAATGCCCTGAATACCTCCTTGTAACATCCTAGGCTATGTAAAATAACATGTTTCCTCTTATACCCCTTGTATGAGGATGGGTTGAGCTCAATAGTCTAATCAAATTATCACCAATCCATTTGGCATGGCATGTAAAGATGATCCCTACCTCATCAATGTCATCCAGTTCACATTCTAGTAAGCTGACTCATGTCTCACAGCATTTGACAATAATGTTGTTGATGTTTGTAGATCCGAGCGAGAGTGCAGATGAATAGCACCTGATGGCCACATCATAATTCATGTCTTCCATTACTCTGTCACCTTGTTCCTCAAAGTTTCTAACACATCATCGTTGGAATTCCAGAGAAATCTTAAGGTGGTAATAGAATGTTCTTGCCTCTCTCTTGATTCAGGGATAGTTGAGTTGATCCCAAGTTATTATAGAGGACTGCAGCTGGTCAAATATCGGGAGGCTTTCAAAGGCTACCACTTATAATGTTTCAAGACAGAGGCTGCCTATCATTATATCATTGGAATTGTGTGCCATATTACAGATCATCTGTTCAACCACCTGTCGAATCAACAGAGCAGACTCAAGATATTGGTTCCACAACTCTACATAATGTCAAGAATATAAGAGTAATGTGCAATACATTATGAACATCGACTGACTGCAGATTTGTGGGTTAGGCACTTTCTCAAGAGTCAAGAGCATCATCTCGAATGCATAGAATGCTTTCCAATAATACTCCAGGCTATTCAGCACAGTATGTTTTGCCTTATCTAAAGTATTAGCAGAGGAGGGATGGTGATGTCATCATAACATTCTTGGGCTGATGCATATTCCATATATCTTACTATTCTTACTTTTTTCATGTATTTCATATATTTTCATGTATTTTGTGTATCTTGCTTAATCCTCAAAAACCATGTGGCTTTTCAGACTCAGATGTCATCTGTTCAGTAGGTCCTTCCAAGCTACAATGTTGTCCATACAGTAATAGTTTTGATTTATTGCATAATGTGTATAGTAAGTGTGGTAAAGTGTAGTAAAAGTATTGTAAAGTGTAGTAAAGTATGTAAGCTGCTTGCCCAGGGTGTGTGTGTAATGGGAGTGTGCTCACAGACACTCGCTATGCTCACAGACACTCATTGGGTCACTGTGGCTCACCAGTCACTTGATATGCTCACCACCCACTTACTATGCTCACCACCTGCTCACTGTGCTCACCATCTGCTCACTGTGCTCATCATTTGCTCACTGTACTCATCATCTGCTCACTGCACTCATTACCTGCTCACTGTGCTTACCACCCATTAATTGCACTCACAGTCACTCACTGCACTCACAGTCACTCACTGCACTCACCACTCACTGGCACTCAGGCTTGCTGTGACTCTGTAAGTGGTGAGTGCAGCAAGTGTCATCATCCATGAATGCTGTGCTCTGGATGTTACTCTGCTTGCTATCTGCTTGCTGTTATGATCGGCCCCTTTTTCTCTTTCACCGCTCTCTTTTCACCTTGTATTACTTAAGCGCGTACAGCCCTTCTCCTTAGTCAGCGTCTATGGCTGTACGCTCCCTTATCTCTCATCTCTGACTCATGCATTCCACAATGTTCCATGTAGTTCTATCCCACACAGCCTTCTGATTCATTTCATGCTGTGTGCGACTCATTTCCCCTTATCTCCAGTTACTTAGTTTGGGTTCCTCTCTCGTCGAGCTCCCGCACTGCTTGGTCCATGCACGAGACTCTTTACATATAAATAGGGCGTAGCACAAGCTGTGTATCTCCAGCTTGAGCCTACTCGAGATAGCAATCTATTGCGTCTTTGACCCTCTCGCTCCCCTCTGCTCTCCCTTCGAACCACTTGGCCTCGCAGCGTCTTCACTTGGAGATACTCAGATCTCATCTTCGACATCGCTACATACTCACCTAGGCGGAGTAGTGATTAGTCTCTGTGTATTGCACACAGGACCTACGCCCCTCGTCTTTGTCTCGCAGCTTTAGGTTGCGCGTTGAGTCTACGACTGACGCCACCCGCGCCTGTCATAACAAAAGGCTCAAGCTCTTCGAACGCGACTACCATTGCTGTAGCTCACAGCCATTTCGGCCCCTCCATCACCTTTGAAGCAGCGCCCCCACCCACCACCACCGCCCCTCATAACTTCTCCCTCTTGGAGATCTACCACACCCCCTAGTCCAAGTTCCGGAACCACTACGCCCCCTTCACCACCCAGTCCCCCATCTCCGATGTCTACCAAACCCACTGAACTTCGTCTCGCCCAGCCCAAGGCCTTCACAGGCAAACAACGCGACGCCATGCCCTGGCTTCGCTCAGTCCTATGGTACCTCGCCGTTAACGTCGATGTCTACTCGACCGATGAGAAGAAGATTGGTTTCGCCCTATTATTCATGAACGACGGGAATGCCCTTACCTGGGCAGATACCTTCACGGATAAAAGCATGAGGGGTATCAACATGGCCCTCGGATTCTGGGATGACTTCGTCAAGAAGTTCAAAGCTCACTTCGAAAGCCCCAACACAGCTGCCAACGCTTTGACCTGGTTGGCCACTTACTGCGTTAACAAGCGACGCGATGGAACTTTCCAACCATCCCTCAACCAATATATCTCTGAGTTCCGCAACCAAGTCAGCCTAGCTGGGCTCAACGAGGCAGCCACCATCTGCCATTACTTCTCCACCGGCATTCCCCCTTCGCTCTCGGAAAAGGTGTACCTTATGGACACCATCCCCACCACCATTGACGATTGGATCAAGAATGCCTCTCGTCTTGACGACCAGCACAAACGTGCTAAGCTTGTCGCTTGCCAGCACAAACACTCCTCGACCCCCACCTTCGTCCCTCGCCCCACCCAGACCCCATGAGACAAGGACCCTAACGCCATGGATGTGGACGCTATCCGCATTCCCAAACTTACCCCCGAAGAGCGAGAACGCTGCTTCAAACAAGGACTTTGTCTCCGATGCAGGAAATCAGGTCACTTTTCCAACAAGTGCCCTACCTTCAAAGATCTCCCTCCTCGCCCAAAAGCTGACCGAAAGGTCGCCAAAGCCGAAGAAGAAATACCAGGTCTCATTGACGAAGATAACGATGAAGACCTTCATGTAGAGGCAGTAGGAATAAGGGATTTTTGAAAGGGAGGACTTCTTCGACGCAAGTACCTCCCCAATGTTTTGTTTCTTGTGCGCCTGTACTAGTATCAACATCCAATAGAGCTATGCGTATTCCCATTCAGCTCATGGTACCTTCGCACACCATGAAAGTCATCGATTCCCCCGCTCTCATTGACTCTGGAGCGGAGATTTCCTGTCTTGACTGGGCCTTCGCCCGAAAACACTGCCTACCTCGAACCTGCCTGGAACAACCTATCCGCGTTCGTAACATAGACCAATCTGCAAACTCTAATGGGGATATCCTGTTCTCTACCAAGCTCTATGTTTCCGTCGGAGAAGGAGTTACCCAAAAGGTACTCTTTTACCTCATGAACTGTGGAAAGGAAAATGTTATCCTCGGTCTTCCTTGGCTCCGCCTTGCTAACCCAACAATTGATTGGGAAAAGCAGACCATCTCTGTCCCTGAAGCCCTCGACCAATCCACAGACCTCTATCACACCTACGTCGCTGACCAAAAGCGACACAACTCCCACTACCGCGCCCCACCTCTGTGAGGCTTCGGGAAAACTTTGATTCGGTGCATCAATACGACCCCCGAAACCCACAGGCACCTACACGCCTACTTGGACATTCAGTCTGAAAAACAGTGGCAATGCCAAACCCTGAGCCACTATTTCATCAACCGTGTCACCTGAGGAGGACCCTACATCCTACCCTCTGCCACCATCGCCCGTTATTCCGAAGCCACCAAACTTGCAGAGAAAGCCGGGACCCAAACCCAAGAGGTCACTTTGCCCTTGGAGTACTCAGACTTTGCCAAAGTCTTTGAGGAAAAAGACTGCGAATCACTTCCCCCATCGCAGCTCTATGACCACGAAATCAACCTCGATGAATCCTTTGTCCCAAAAATCAGGAAAATCTACCCCTTGTCCCCCGAGGAGCAGAAGGCAACCGAAGCCTTCCTAGATGAAAACCTTCGCTCTGGGAAAATTCGCCCCTCTAAATCCCCACAAGCCTCACTCTTTTTCTTCATTAAGAAGAAAGACGGCAAACTTCGCCCATGCCAAGACTATCGATACTTGAATGAACACACCATCCGCGATGCTTACCCCCTACCCCTCGTCTCAGATCTCGTCGATAAGCTCAAAGGAGCTAACGTCTTCACCAAGTTCGACGTCCGATGGGGGTACAATAACGTATGCATCAAGGATGGACACCAATGGAAAGGAGCCTTTATCACCCACAAAGGTCTCTTCAAACCTATGGTCATGTTCTTCGGCATGAACAACTCCCCATCCACCTTCCAATGCTTCATGAATGACTCATTTAGAGATATGATCGCCGAAGGATGGCTCGTCATCTATATGGATGACTTGCTCATCTTTTCCCCAGATAACGAATCTTACACCGAGCGCACCCACCGAGTCCTCCAGCACATGATGGAACTAGACCTCCACCTACGCCTCAACAAATGCAAATTCACCACCCCCGAGGTGGAATACCTCGGCATGATTGTCAAACCTGGCGAACTCGCAATGGATCCCGTCAAGCTCGACGGAATCGCTTCCTGGCCTACCCCGAAGAAAGTCAAGGACGTGCGCTCTTTTCTCAGATTCGCAAACTTCTACCGGCATTTTATCCCTTCGTATTCTGATGTCGCCTGCCCCCTGATCGACCTAACCAAGAAAACCGCCGCATGGCTTTGGACCCCCCAATGCCAGAACTCCTTTGACGAGCTCAAGAAGCTCTTCCTCTCTCGACCCATCCTTCGCCTCCCAGACCTTTCAAGACCCTTTGCCGTAGCTACTGACGCATCACGAGATGCCACCGGAGCTATCCTCCTTTAAACGGACTCGAACGGGGACTGGCACCCTTGTTCCTACCTCTCCCAATTGTTCTCTCCCGCAGAACGAAACTACGATATCTTTGACAGGGAACTCTTGGCCATTATCTGCGCTCTCAAAGCCCGGCGCCACTACCTCCGTGGCTCGCAACACCTGGTCCAAGTCTTCACCGACCACAAGAACCTGACATACTTTTGTCAACCCCAGAATCTCAACTGTCGCCAAGCGCGATGGCTCCTCGACCTTGCAGACTTTGATCTCAAGATGACCCACATCCCCGGCTCTCTGCTCTCTGGCCCCGATGCTCTCTCCCATCGTCCCGACTGACTCTCATCCGAATCTGACAACCAGGCCGTCACTCTACTCCCAGAAACCCTTTTTATCCGCATCGTAGATTCCGTCCTCGCAACGGCTATCCAGAAACACTCCTCTGACGACGAACTTATCACCCGCCTCTGCGCAGACCTTGAAGGACCCATCTCTGCCCCCAACCTTCGCAACCGCCTTTCTGATTGGCAATTCAAAGAGGATCTCCTGTGTTATCGCGACCGCATCTATGTCTCTGAACCCGACCGCCTTACGGTTATTCAATGTGCCCATGACCACCCCTCCACCGGCCATCCTGGTTACTTAAAAACCCGTCAGCTGGTCGCTCATGATTTCTGGTGGCCTGGCCTTGCCACCCAGGTTTGCCGTTATGTCGAAGGTTGCACCCTTTGTCAACAGAACAAAGCGAACACCCACCCTACCATTCCTCCTTTGTCCCCAATCAAATCCCTTGCCTCTCGCCCATTTCAACAGATCTCCTGTGACCTTATCACAGACCTTCCATTATCCAACGGTTTTGACAGCCTGTTGGTCGTGGTCGACCATGGGCTTACTAAGGGGGTAATTCTCTGCCCCACTAAGAAACAAATCACTGCCGAGGGAGTAGCCACCCTCTTTTTCCACAAAGTCTACCACTGCTGGGGCCTCTACGACAAGATTATCTCTGACCACGGCCCTCAATTCGCATCCACCTTCGCCCGAGAGCTCGGAAAGCTCTTGAAATATGACCTCTCCCTATCCACGGCGTACCACCCACAATCCGACAGTGAAACAGAGCGCGTCAAC
Organism: Spongispora temasekensis; assembly: GCA_038094675.1. Taxonomy (NCBI): domain Eukaryota; kingdom Fungi; phylum Basidiomycota; class Agaricomycetes; order Boletales; family Boletaceae; genus Spongispora; species Spongispora temasekensis. Next base: position 8,090 of record JBBPUL010000338.1, on the reverse strand, counting down.
CAAGAGGTTGAAACATACCTCCGGATCTTCTGCGGAAACAACCCAACCGCATGGGCTGACCACATCACCCACGTGGAATTCACACACAATCACTGCCCTCACTCCGTCACTGGCAAGTCGCCATTCTACCTCATGTACGGCTTCGAACCCCGTGCCCTCCCCATGGTCCTCACGGAAACGCCACTTCCTGCCCTGGAAGAACGCCTCAAGGCCCTATCCGCAGCAAGAAACGAAGCACTCGCCGCCCACGAGCTCGCATGCCAAGTAATGGCATCTCGCACACACCGCTCGTTCACCCCATTCTCAAAGGGAGACAAGGTGTGGTTAGAGGCAAAAAACCTCAATCGCCGCATCGTGAACCCCAAATTCGCACCAAAAAGGGAAGGACCCTTCATTATCACAGAAGTCCTATCCCCCTTGATGTACAAACTCCGACTCCCAACGACATGGAAGATTCACCCCGTGTTCCATGCTTCTCTCTTATCGCCCTATTGCGAAAACAGCGTACACGGCCTGAATTTCCCGGCTCCACCCCCGGAGCTAATAGAAGGTGAAGAGGAATACGAAATTGAGAAGGTCCTATGCCACAGAGGAACACCACGCTCCCGCATGTTCCTGATCCAATGGAAGGGATACACCGCAGAAGAAGACTCCTGGGTTCTAGAGCAGAACTTGAAAAACGCAAAGTCCGCCCTTCAAGAATATAAGAACCTCCACCCAAAGGCCTTCCCTCCCTCAAAGCACTAGCTTCCTCCCCTCACAATGCCTTCCATCGTCTTTGCCCCTTCACCCCTACGCTTCTCACTTATTATGTCTAATGTCTCATCCGTATCCCCCTCATTGCCTTCATCTTTGTCCATTTCAGTACCTCCTATGGAGGACCATCTTACTTCGCTGCCGCGCACCCCTTCTCCGCCATTGGCCAACGCTCCTCATCATGAGGATGTTGTGGTACTGGCAACAAATGATCTTCCTCCTAGCCCAGGCTCTCCATATACCATCCCCACCCTCGACCCGCCTGCCGACGCCCCAACCCCAATAATCTTGGTCGACATTCCCATCCACGCCCACACCCTTAGGTCTTCTGACCCCACCGACGATGAGCGCAGTGCGCTCCACGAGTTCCTTACAGACCCCCACATGTTCACAGAGATCTCCACCTTCACCGACCCCTCTTCGATATTTTTCCTCCTTTACATGATCTACCTCCAGTTGGAGCGCCTCCCCCATATGTTTCAAACCCTCATCAGCAACGAACATCGCCACACCGCCCTCACTGGAGCCTCAATCTGCGCCATCCACTCTAGGGTCATTGGGCACATGCATGATCTAGCCCATCAACTAGGCTACTTAGAATTTATCCAGGATATTGACCGGTACCTTCGGGAAACCGCTGCGGCCTCCGTCCCCACCAATGTCTCAATTAGGGACATCACGCTTCGCTCTCCCTCCCCGACGACATCCGAAATCATACGTGACTCGGTCCCCGCAGCCAATGAAACACCTAGTGCTTCGTCTTCCCCCCTTGACCCCATGGAAGCCCTGGCCATCGATGCCCTCCAGGCATGCTTCAATCGCATCCAAGAAGCCACGATCCAATGACACATTTTACAAGGAGATTTACCCTGCCCCAGCGACCATCATCGCTATCGAGACTCCTGCTTCGTTTGCCACAGGCTCGGGCATATCCGGGTTCACTGCCCCCACTACACGTGTCCCTTCTGTCGCCGTCATTCCCCCGGTCATACCCAGGCTGCTTGCCCCTTCCGCAACCATCGCTCTCCACCCGGTTCCTCCTCTTCTTCAGCCTCCTCCAGCAGCTCTCGCCAATCCCGGGGATCCTTTCGGTCCCGCACCTCCAACACTTCCCGCCGCTCTCAGCGCTCTGGCCGCGCACTTCCAGTACCTCCACCTAGATCCCCACCAGCATTAGATGAAGACGATAACTTTCACTTCGACTCGATCGAAGAAAGTAACCTGTGTCGATCGCCCGTTGGATCTTGCCATGGTTTGTAGGGAAGTCTCACTAGGGTTTCGACCCTACTAAGGGGGTAATGTTACGATTGGCCCCTTTTTCTCTTTCACCGCTCTCTTTTCACCTTGTATTACTTAAGCGTGTACAGCCCTTCTCCTTAGTCAGCGTCTATGGCTGTACGCTCCCTTATCTCTCATCTCTGACTCATGCATTCCACAATGTTCCATGTAGTTCTATCCCACACAGCCTTCTGATTCATTTCATGCTGTGTGCAACTCATTTCCCCTTATCTCCAGTTACTTAGTTTGGGTTCCTCTCTCGTCGAGCTCCCGCACTGCTTGGTCCATGCACGAGACTCTTTACATATAAATAGGGCATAGCACAAGCTGTGTATCTCCAGCTTGAGCCTACTCAAGATAGCAATCTATTGCGTCTTTGACCCTCTCGCTCCCCTCTGCTCTCCCTTCGAACCACTTGGCCTCGCAGCGTCTTCACTTGGAGATACTCAGATCTCATCTTCGACATCGCTACATACTCGCCTAGGCGGAGTAGTGATTAGTCTCTGTGTATTGCACACAGGACCTACGCCCCTCGTCTTTGTCTCGCAGCTTTAGGTTGCGCGTCGAGTCTACGACTGATGCCACCTGCACCTGTCATAACACTTGCAACTATGCTCACACCACTTGGCTGCTGTGATTCTGAGTGGTGTGTGCAGCAAGCATCATCATCTATGGACATCACTTGCTGTGCTCTGGGCCTTGCTCTACTTGCTGTATGCTTGCAATGGGAGTTATCCACCACTGAGAGTTTGGGTGATCTGACATGCACAAATTGACAGCACTGATAGTGAATGCTTAGTGAAGGCACTGCGGGTGCCTTCACTAAGCATTCACTATCAGTGCTGTCAATTTGTGCATGTCAGATTATCCAAACTTGAAATAGGTTCTTCATATTTAGCTGGGATAAAACATTTCATAAAAAACTAGGATGATTGTGCTGAAGGCATAACTGCTTGGGTTAAACACCTTATATGCCATGTATGATACTACTAGGTCAATCTCAATTAGCTGATAGCACCATCATTACTGTTAGCATATACACTCATAATGTCTGCATCAATCCACACCTCATCAATTTTCGCCAGCTTGTCCTCCAGCAAGCCCATGTGTGCCTTGCAGCATTTGATGATGACATTATGAATTTTCACCGGGCCGAGCGATAACGCATGTGAATAGTGCCCAATGGCTGCGTCATGATTCTTGATGTCCATTGCCAGTCTCACAAGCTTTTCAATACAACATAGTCGAAAGTCTGCGCATTCTCAGATCTGTCATTTTAGCCGAAGTGTTATATCACTGACCGTGTTCCCATTTATCTTTCCCGTAAAAAATATCCATCTCCGAAAACTTATCTCGAAACCTGTCGAACCATCCGATAGCCTCTGGAACATGGTCGCTCGTCTCGAGAACAAAACAGATTGCTTGGTAAACACGAGGCCTTGGGAGCTTGAACTAAATAAGCAGGGTCACTGACGGTCTCCAAATCATTACAAGAACCTACACTGGTCATGGCACCTAACACATCATCTGGTGGATAATGAACAAGGACAATACTCAACCAAGATATCAGTATAATGATTGGAGGTGATGGAGTAAGCGACAAAATAGCAGACCAAGCTGCTAGTGCCTTGTCGTGCTCCTCGGCTAACAAAGCCTCGTCTCCGAGCACTAGAAACCTTGATATACACCGGCGCGTGCACTCTAGCGGCAAGTACTGTTTAAAATATATTATGATGAGGAAATTAAACACATGCCATGAGCCCATTCCGTGATTGACGTGTTGTGCTTCAGGTCTTCGCTTGAAGTAATCTCGCAAAGACAACGAGCGGCATTGTATATGTGACCATGAGCATACAGTGTTTCACACTCGTATTTCTTCTCGTGTAGAACGAGGGCAGCCATGGATGAGGTAACCTGATGACGAAGTTGTTGAACCGTTTGATCGAGACGAAGAATGATTGCTATGGATGTGGGTCTAGTTAGATCAGTGCGGGTCTATGGCGATGATGCACGAACCAGGGGCACTAGTATTCTTGCGTAGTGACTTGATAGATCGGTCGAGTTGACTGACCGCGCGTCGAGAGGCGTCAAGCACCTTATGAAGCTCTGTGACCGTATCAAGAAGATGTCCGACTTTATGAGCTAAAGGTATTGGTATTTATGCGATCGTGAGCGAAACAGAAATTACAGTATTCAGAACCCACGTGAATTTTCATCCGGAACACATAGGGACTCTACAGTATCGTGAAGGTCCTTGTCTGAGATAGCGAGCGGGTCATGGAGTTTGCTTTGAAGCGCAGGCTGCATATGGATGAGGTTGGGTGTATTAAACCTAGACACGCGGGTTACTCTCCAAGCGCTCGTTGTAGCGGTTTATTATCATACCTAGACACGCGGGTTACTACCGGTGTCATCAGTATACTAAGTAGTAACTAAAGTGATATACGACGTACCTCTTCAAGCGCTCGTTGTAGCGGTTGGAGAGAAAGGAGTGTCGGAGTGAACTGCGTAATAAATACGTCGATAGGATTCCTTTCGGACTCTATGTCCCGCATTCTGTTGTTCCAACACTCCTCCTGAATGCGAGGCATATGGAGACGTAGGGGGGATGGAAAGGACAAAAGAAGGTCGGATAATGAGGAACGAGAATAGGATGAGGATTAAGGGTTGAATAGTGAGGAACGAGAATGGGATGAGGATTAAAGAAGACTTTGGCGAATCTAAGGTCCCCCCCCCGGTTGGAAGGACAGACCCATGGCGTTACGCAACCACTCGAAGGCGGGGCGGGGGAGGGCCTTGGTGAATGTGTCAGCGATGTTGGCCTGCGAGGGGACACGATGGAGTTGGAGGAGACCCTCGGAAGCTCATTCACGGAGGTAGCAGAACTTCGTAGGCATGTGTTTCATGCGAGAATGGAAGGAGGGGTCCTCGCTGAGGGTGACGGCGCCGTTGTTGTCACAAAGTAGCGGGGTAGCGACAAGCTGACGGAAATCGAGTTCGGCGAGAAGCGTGTGGAGCCAGACGAGTTCGCGCACAGCCTCACATATAGCAACAAACTCAGCTTCATATGTGGAGAGCGTGACAAGACCTTGTTGTTTGGAAGACCATGTGACGATGCCGGACCCAAGAGAGAAGCAGTAACCACTGATACTGCGATGGGTATCAATACACATAGCATAATCCGCGTCGGAGGAACCCTGGAGGCGAGCCACGTGATCCCCCCCGAGGGAGAGCCACAAGGTGCGGGTGCCTTTGAGGTAACACACGACGCGCTTGGCAGCTTCCCAGTGGGTAGGGCCATAGCAGTCAAGGTAGTGGCATAATTTGTGTACGGCAAATGCGATGTCAGGGCGAGTACCAACGGCGAGGTACATAAGTGATCCAACAAGCGACCGATAGGGAGTGCGGGCCATGAGGGCACGAGTGTCGTCGGTGGCGGGAGCCTGAGTGCGAGAAAGTTTGAGGCCGGGCTCCATGGGTGTGGAGACGGGGTGTGCATCAGACATGCCGAAAGAGGCGATAACACGGTCGATGAGAGCAGTTTGGGAGAGATGAATGGAGCGGGAGGGATGGTCACGAGCAATGGCGATTCCAACGCAGAACTGGGCTGCACCCAAGTCGGAGAACTTCCAGCGTCGGCCAAGCTCATCCTTGAAGTTGCGGACTGCGCTAGGGGAGGAACCGACCATCATAAAGTCATCGACATGAATGCCAATGATCATGGTCCCAGATGTATTCTTACGAAAGTAGACGCAGGGCTCACAGTCAAGGCGACGAAAGTCCCAGGCCAACATCTGAGAGTGGAGGGTCTTGTTCCAGACGCGCCCACCTTGCTTCGTGCCGTAAAGAGCCTTCTGCAATTCCCAGACATGGTCTTCGAAACCTGACTCCACGAAACCTTCAGGTTGCTCCATGAAGCAGGTTTCATCTGGCTCGAGAACGCCGTGCAGGTATGCGGTTTTGATGTCGACTTGTTCAATTTCCCAATCAAGACTGGCGCCGAGGTGAGCCAGGACACGGAAAGATTCCAGACGGGCAGTAGGAGACGATGTCTTCATGTAATCCTCACCATAGATAGCAGAATAACCACGACAGACATACCGGGCCTTGTAGCGCACAGGTGCGCCGTGTTCGTCACGCTTGATGCGAAAGATCGGGCATCCCTTCATAAGGCATCGGCCAGAGGGGACTGAAGAACGTGGTATAAGCTTGTAAATGCCCAGGTCACGGAGCGAAGCAAACTCCTCCTGGAGGGCAAGGCGCCACGCAGCAGCATCAGGGGAAGCCATCGCCTCGGCGTAGGTGGTAGGTTCATCGGAGCTAGCCTGGTGTTGGTCCATGGAGGGAGGCTCAGTTAGATAAGCGCTCGCCCGCTGGTTGGGTGGAATGTATGAAGTGCCGTCAATGGCGCACTGTTTCTCAGAGGGGAAATGGGTGAGCGATGAGCGACGAGGCGATGGTGGCACCGATGTCTCAGGAGAAGCCGTAGGTGGGTGCTCCTGCATCAGAGGGATGGTGCATTTATCGGGGTGCTGTGCAGTTTTCTGTTGTGAGACAGGCACGCTGGGGAAATCCTCAGCCATCTGGTGAGACTCGATGAAGCGAACGTGGTAGGAGGTGAAGACCTTGTGAGTCTCCCGGTGGTAACAATGATAGGCTTTGGAGTCGAGGGAGTATCCGATGAGCACGCATTCAAGGGAGCGAACGAAAACCTTCGGGTTGTGGTGATTCTGAATGAGCACGAATGCCCGACAACTAATCTCGCGGAGGTGGGAGAGGTCGGGCACTTTGCCATGCCAATGCTTGTAGGGTGTATGGCCGTCAAGTGACTTTGCCGGCGTGCGATTGGTTAGATAACACGCAGTAAGGACAAATTCGTCCCAGCGGTTGACGGGGACACCACAGGACGAGCGCATAGCACGGGCTTTGCCTATGATAGTATGGTGGAGACGCTCAACACGTCCATTTTGTGCAGAGGTGTTGGGGGCGGTAAACTGGTGGGTGGTGCCTCTGGACGCAAGCCAGTCACGCATGGCAATGCTACGCAGTTCACCATTGTCAGACCTATAAGTCCCCACATGAGAGTCAGTCTCCAGTTCACGTGCACATTCCCATGATTGAAGTGCGGGGAAGGCATCAGATTTGGTAGCGAGGGGGATGGACCAGGCGAATGAGGAGAAGTCGTCGATGATGTGCATGACATAGCGATTCCCGGACACGGATACATGGTCAGGGTGTTCCAGTAGGTCTACATGTACAATGCCCAATCGTCTCTTTGCACGCTCCCCCTCCCTGACTGAAGGAACACTAGACCGAGTCTGCTTCCCAAGGATGCAATGGTCACATGCGGGGGGAGGGGAGAGAGGGACAGGTGACATACCAGTGGCCCGACTGCCTGCCAATAGGTCTACCACGGCGCGATAGTTCGCGTGACCCAAACGGCGATGCCAAGTGACGAGGGACGGAGAACGCTGTGCAGTGAAGGCGTGGGCAGCAGTGAAACGGCTTCCAGAGATGGCGTACAGGTTGCGGGAAGTCAGGGAGCCAGAGAGCATGTGAGCGCCACTGCGTGCAGTGACCCAGTAGGAGGAGCCATCGAAGCTGACAGAGCATTGACGAGCGTTACACAGCGCAGACACAGAGATGAGGTGGACACTGGCAGTCAGGATGAACAGCATGTTGTCGAGGGTGAGATGAAGCCCTTTTGCGATGATAAGACGGATAGACCCAACACCGATGGCTTGAATCGCGGAGCCGCCGACACCATTAACGTTGCGGGGGGCAATGGGGCGGAGGCAATAGAAGTCCCCTTCGGCGTTAGAGATGTGCACGGAGGTGCCGCTATCGAGGAAGAAAGGGGCGATCGCTGGGTTGACAACAGTGGGTGCGCGTTGATTCAGTGCCTTGTAGGTCAGTCCGGCAAAGTCGCATGGTTGTGAGTGGACCCGCCAGTCGAGAGAGGCGTGAGCGGGTCCCAGACCAGAGGCCAGAAGGGCATCATATTCGGCAGTGTCATGCTCAGCGAGTTCTTCGATGAAGGCAGCAGGGAGAGTGTC
>JBBPUL010000337.1:0-23545 GCA_038094675.1 Spongispora temasekensis | reverse complement strand
GGCTCACGAGCCGCCCCGCCAAAATCATACGAGCCGAGCCGATTTTCGCATGATTTTGGTGGGGCGGCTCTGAGCCGCGGCAACACTAGCCGGGCCAGGCCGTCATTTAGGGCTGTGGACGGCTCAAGGCCCGGTCTATGATTTTGACACCCAAGCTCAAGCGGGGCCCAAGCCGTGGCTTTCAGGCCGAGCTTGGCGTCGCCTTAAATCTCGGCTCTGATTGGCTACCGGGCTTAAGTATTTTTCGCCGGCCCGCTTGCGCGGGCGATTCGGCACGCTCGCCGCTCGGCTAAAAGTCCACCCCACTGGCAGGTGGCCCGCCAGCGAAAAGAAACCTCACTCCTCTGAGAGTTCTCCTGGTTGTTGAAATCCGAATCTCTGTAATTTGCATATAATCATTTTTTTTCCTGGCGCGCTGCCGCGCGCATAAGGTCACTACCGTCACTAACTCGTACATATGTATGTATTCCCGCCCTTGGCTGTGGCTGTGAAACTTTAAGGGCATCGCCACTAAATTTATCCAGTTGACCGCACCTATCAGACCAGCTGTTGCCAATCAAATCATCAACAACCGGTATTTAATCTATCACAGCAAAATGTTAACAGGCACCACCAGTATGATCTGGTAAAGTCGTCCATCACGAAACGAATTAATGATTATCCATCAATGCGTCATGATTCCCAAGAGCTGTAAGTAAGCTGAAAAGAGTTGTTATCTTCTTTCCTCACATGCACTGCGTAAGTCAACTCATCTCGATTTTGCAGGCACCCTTAACAATTACCCCCGCGAGTTCTCAACACTGGGATCTAAGCTCACTTCCTTTTCAACAGTGCTATTATAAGGCCTCCGTAGTCTCAACTACAACGATTTCTGGTGTTACAAGCTTTGGCATTATCGTTATTGCATAGACAATATCTCCACTATTGATGTCGACGACGTTTACGAATGAATTGATATCATCATACCTGTCGAAGAAGAACTTAGTAAATTAATGTAACGCCAACAACCCAAAACACACACAGAAATGATATTATTCATTGTCGCGCCTTGCTACGGCCAGAAATCACTTGCGAGTAAGCTTGAGACTCCTCAGTGGTGTTTGTACCTGATTGTGAGTAAGATTGGGACACTTCGGTGGTGTTGGTGACGTGGGAGTAAGGATCAGTGGTGTTTGTAAACGACTGTGAGGAATACTGGAGCTCGTCAGTGGTGTTAGAAGCAGGCGGAGAATGCGAGGAGGTATCGGTGGAATTGGAAGGTAATTGTGAATGAGGTTTCGAAGCCTCAGTGGAATTGGTAGGCGACTGCGATTGCGACGGTTCAGTGGAATTCGCATTTTGATTGGTGGTGGAGTTAGTAGGAGGCTGAGAAGGGGGAGCGGACTGAGGAGGAGGAGCGGGCTGAGGCTGAGGAGGAGGAGGAGTAACCGGCTGAGCAGGCTTGCTGCCTCCAAAGAAATGCTCTATTCCCAAGGCAGTGAGTCCCAATCCAGAGCCCACCATTAGCCCAGTTGTCATTCCAGGTCGGCGATTAAAACGTGCTCCAATTGCTTTATCAGGTTCGCTTCTTGCGATCTAGATGAAATAGGTGCATGGATATTTTTCCGTATACCGTCGAGTCAAAGCTTACCAACTCCGCTCTGGGTCGATGATTTGTATGTGCTTCGACTACATCAGAGTCGGGTTCTTCAATCATGACATCTCCTGTGGTCTAGGGTGAAGTAGACATATGAATGGTTTCAACATGAGTATCGGGTAGAAGCTCACCCACTGCCCTCCTGTTGCGGGAACAGAAAGGGAAGGCATTGCCATAAATAAAAGACAAGTAATAGAAGTAATCTTCATAACGAATGGCGAGAAATCAATTGTAAAAAATGGTACACAGGAGATTGACGTGAAATGTAAGTGGGCTGAGCGTGCACTCCGTTAGCGTGTACAAAGCAACGGCCGGATACGGATGACTTACCGGCCAGCACCTGAAATAAAGGAAATACAAGACGAGAAAATCAGTGAAGACCATTACTGATGCTGGCTCTATATATGATGGTCCGCCTTGTCGGCATGCCAGCGGCCAGCCTCAGCACTTTGAGGTTTCATATTTTGATGGTTAGCATCTGTCATGAGGTGACTGAAGATGCTGAGTGTTCACCACATGACATGATGGTGCGCACCGAGTTTTCATCATCATCGGCCAGGTGACAAGTAATCAGCATATCGATTGCTATGGCATTCACGTCGCACGTGATGCATGAAGTGTGATGCGGCGCTGACACTGTAGCAAGCGCGGATGGGATAAATTGGGCGAAAGCCTGGAGAGAACAGAGTTGTGCGTAATATTACAATGTCGGATAGATCCGAATTAGCTAATACGCCGGTAGATAACTTTCGTCTTGACTATTCTTGCGCACCTCAGTCGTGACTACCATCACACTGAGGTAAGACCTTCGTCAACTATTAGCTTCTTCTAGCATTGACACACTGTAGTGTATTCTACAGGTACATAAATACATAATCATGACTACCATCACACTGAGTGTATTCTACATTTTGAGGTGGACTCCGAGTCATACCACAAATACAAGTATGTTGTTGTCTTTTACAATGACTATACCTCCGAGTCCTCAGCTTGGGTCACTCCTGTCCAGTCCAAGGACCAGACTTTCTGGGTCACTAAACAGTTTGTTTCCTGTGTGTGTACACAGTACAATGCACAAATCAAATCATGGAAAAGTGATGCTGGTGGAGAATATACCTCCAAAGCTTTCATTGAGTACATGCATGACAATGGGATTCATGTTCATCAGTCTGCCCCTTATGCTCACCAGTAGGGTTCAGCATGGGTATGGGTTACCTGCATGGGTTGCGAGTGTGGGTACTCCACAGGTATGGGTGTGGGTTCTGTTCCTAGACACCCATACCCTTATCCATACCCATGGCAAGGGTTAACCAAAAAAAAGCCAAGTCTGATCTCAAGATACATGACTGTAACTATGGTACAGATCTGTCAACGAAGGTTCACTCCCTCAGCAAAACACAAAACATGGAGCTAAGTATGTCTACAGTTTCACTTTAAATGAATTGATTTATTTTCCCACCAACAGAATGACTACAAAAAGATTGGTCCTCACCTATATATGCATTCTTCGAGCTGACACCTGTTGTCCATGAGATTCAGGATTGACGTGTCTATGAGTTCAAATGCACTGGATGTGGATGCTGAGCCTCCATATGGAGGTACTTGGATATGAAGGATGCAAAGTCCACTGGTAACATGTGGAAACATGTCAAGACCTGTTGGGGAGATGAGGTTCTTGATGCCACCAATGAAGCCAAAGATGTTGGGAAAGTCTGCACTAAAATTGTGAAAAGCATTCTGTGGAACAGATCAATCACAGCAGCGTTTGAACGTAAGGGTAAAGAAAAAGTCACTTACAGTCACTGCACCCATACCAAGGCTGAAACAAGGTGAGATTTCATCATGCCAGTGTTGGGCAGCATCTGCATTGACACTGTAATGGTAGAACCAAGATCATCAAATGGGTTGCAGAGAGCTTGTGCTTATTTAATATTATTGTTGACTGGGGCTTTTTAGATTTGATGAAGACTGGTAGACCAGAGCATTACATACCATCTGCTGACATGGTCTCACGGGATGTCAAGGAGGTCTTTGTGTGGACCCGTAAACATGGCGATGTGATGAAATGAAAACAGACATGAACATACAGGAATACTGTATAATGGCCGGGTGCACTTTACAACAGATGCTTGGACATCTCCGAACCACTGTACATATGTAGCATTTGCTGTACACCTAGAGAAAAAGGGCAATGCATGGTCTTTGCCCTTAGATGTTGTGGAGGTTGTAAGGGTATGTTTAGTACTTACCTGGCAATGTCCATGACCTGATGTGCAGCTGATGCATGGGTCAGTCACATACTGGACTGGAACTTGTGCAGGCATTTGTGAAGGTTCTAGATGATTTTGGGTTAGCTGATAAGGTCAGCATTACACAGAATCTCATACCTCGACCTGACCAACTTGACTGATGCAGACATTATGTGTAACATGCGATAACATGAGTAATAACAATGTAATGGTGTATGAGCTCCAAAGTTTGAACCCAGCATTTGGAGGGCAATCAAGCTGGGCATGCTGTTTCCTCCACATGGTTAACCTGGTTGCAAAGTCAATCATCCGGGTCTTCAACATTAAAAAAAAGGATGTTGATGCTATGCTTGAAAGTGGCGAGTTCATGAGTGACAAATGGGTGGAGATTGCTGAGCTTACCTGTGAAGTGGAAGTGGAAGACGCTAATGTGGAGGGAGAGAGGGACAATGAGGAGGGCTGGATAGATGAGATTGAATTTTTGATGCAGGAGGAATGAGGGAGGCTGCGAGAGGATTTAGCACTGCTGAAACTAGCACTTTCTAAGGTAATTTGGAAAGAGTGGCATACCTGAATGTTCAAACGCTGACCATGCTTTCTAGATCCGCAAGCTAGCCTTCAAATTGATCCACTCCATGACTATTCTACTCTCAGCCTGGTGTCAGATCATGCAAGACTTGAAAGTGACTGTCACTTACTTGCTGTGTGACATGGCAACTCACTGTAATTCAACATTTGACATATTAGACTTTGCATTAACACACCAGGAGGCCATTGATACGATCACTCAGTGTTGAGATTTGAGAAAAATGGAGCTTGGTGGCCATGAATGGGACCTTCTTGAGGAGCTGCAAGATGTTTTGAAGGTCAGACTGTGACTCAGCTGCATTGAACCACAGCACAGCATTGCTGCAAATACTTGCTTTAGGTTCTCAAGAATGCCACCTTTTTTTTCTCGTGCTCAATGCCTAACCTACCAATGGTCATACCAGCCATGGACATGGTTGACAAAATGCTCACCAGCAAAGCCAGTGATTGGACACTCACAGCTTCGATTCACGCTGCTGTCAGCCTCGCAAAAAAAAAATTAAACCGTTATTATAAGCTAACTGACAGCTCAGATGTCTACTGGATTGCAATGGGTATGTCTCACATGGTCAAGTACTCTATATTCTACCAAACCAACCTACTATATCAGTGTTACACCCTCGTTATAAACTCCAATACTTCAAATCTGCAGGGTGGGAGGAGGAATGGGTTCACATGGCTGAGAACTTGGTGTGAGAAGAGTTTGAGGGCAAATATGCAGCCTCAGCCATAAATGACAGTGCCAACACAGATGTGGAATCAGTGGATCCAGCAAAAGAGGTTAGTGTATCCAAGGTATGGCTTGAGTATTCAAATCTAAAGAATTGCTATTCACATATGTACGTGCTCACAGAACATGTTCAACAACATGCCGGCACTTGCACCTCCTAAGCCCAGGGACTTTGAGTGCAAGTTAGACCAGTATCTAACCACCAATGTCGAGTATGTAGCAGACCCTATGCTGAGGTGGTATAGTCACCATGCACTGTACCCCTGCCTCTCTTGAATGGCTTTAGATTATCTTTCAATACCTGGTATGTATATTTTTATTTGACTCATTTTGATACTACACTGATAGGTTTGCATAGCTACATCTGTTGACATCGAATGTTTATTTAGCTGTGGCCATCTAGTCCTAACCCATGTCCACTCTTGGTTATCAGCAGAATCTAAGCATGCGCTGTTATGTGTAGGAAAGTGGAGTCAGCTCAGTTTTATCAAGTCAGATGACATTAGCAAGGTGACATCTGAATTGTCAGATGTTGTGGGTGATGAAGGTGAGCTGGCAGATGGGTGGGACAGTATTGGCATGGTGTCCGAGTAATAGTACCAATTTTTGTATCATTTGTTAGTTTTTTTTGGACAGTCACCCATGTATTTTGTGACCCATGGGTATACCCCTTATGGGTATTGGTGTGGGTAGCATTATGATGACCCACAAGTAAACCCATACCCATGGAAAGGGTGTGGGTTTGTCAACAGGTGTGGGTATGGGTATGTTGCTTGTAACCCATGGGTTACCCATGTGGAACCCTGCTCACCAGCAAAATGGATGCACAGAACAGTTGATCAGAACACTGATGGACAAGGCACCAATGCCCTCCACATGTTGGCACATGCAGTTTTCAATGAGAATCTCTTTTCTCAATGCTCTAAGGCATCACCTCACAAACCAGTCAGTCATTCTGAGTGGCAATACCCACATGATCATGCTGAAGATACCTCATGGGATCATACAGCCTCTGATGATGATAATGATTCAGATAATAAGCCTCTGCATGGTCCTACAAGCCACTCTTGCCAAGTCTCTAACTCCCCTCCTGTCTCTGAACCTGAGGATATTAACCATGGGGATCATCCTATCATGCCTCCACTGGCATCTCCATAAACACCTCCCATCACTTCCTCCTCCTACTCCCAGGACACCTCACAAATCCTCTCACCTGCATTGACCACTTCATCACCCTACCAATATCTATGGTGAGGATCATTACCTGCTTGAGCAACTTCATGACCTTGAATGCAATATCCCTTGGGAGGACCCTGACCCCTCCCAGCAGCCTACAATGCCACCTATTCCTGGTGGCATACCTCACTCCCCTTCTCCTTCTAAGGAAGATGTCAAATGCATCATTCAGAAAGGAGAAGATTCTTTGGTTGCTTTCTTGGCTTCAAAGGCCATCCCACTCTCAGATGATTCTTTTGTCAGTTATCATGATTGGCAATATAAGGATATCTTAAAGCTTCCAGCCAATGAGTATAAACTCTGGCATGAAGTGTTACAACAGGTGCAGATAGCATCAGCCATAGACTTGATGCGCAACCTAAAGCTGCAAGACAAAGATGAGGGGCGTAGGTCCTAAGCACAATGCACAGAGACTAGTCACTACTCCACCTAGGTGAGTATGTAGCAACATCAAGGACAAAGGTGGAGTATCCTTGAGCGAAGATACTGCAAGGCCAAGTGGTTCGAAGGGAGAGCAAAGGGGAGCGAGAGGGTCAAAGACGCAATAGATTGCTATCTCAAGTAGGCTCAAGCTGGAGATACATGGCTTGTGCTACACCCTATTTATATGTAAGAGTCCTGCACATGGACCAAGCAGTGCTACAGCTCGATAAGAGAGGGATCCAAAAGGGGTAACTGGGGATAAGGAAAGATGAGTCATACACAGCATGAAACAAGTCAGAAGGCTGTGCATGATAGAACTACATGGAATACCATGGAGTGTATAAGTTACAGATAAGAGATAAGGGAAATGCACAGCCATAACACTGATCAATTGAAGGGCTGGTGCACATTTAAGTAATACAAAGCAAAAGGAAATGAGAACGAGGAGAAATTATAACATGAAGCATGCTTAAAAGAGCTACAGATGCTTCAAGACTGAAAAGTCTATAAAGTAGTTAATTGTTATAAAGGTCACAAGGTCATAAAAAATAGATGGGTCTTCAATGTTAAACCTGATGGTCATAAGCAAGTCCATCTGGTAGCCAAAGGCTTTTCACATTTTGAAGATCTCAACTATGACCAGATCTTCTTCTAGTAGTATATATATATTGAGATGATGCAGTGCATGCTCACCCTCTTGACTCTGAGAAGCTGGTATCTTACAGGACTAGATGTCAGATCTGCCTACCTCTATGGTAAATTAGAGGAGAAGCTCTATATGGAGTTTTCTGAAGAGTTTATGCCATCTAACATGCAAGGCAAAGTACTTCAACTACTTCACATCATATATGGTGTTAAACAAGCTGGACTAGCTTGGTGGCACACTTTGGATAAGTCAACAAAGGAACTAGAATTTGAGCAGCTGAAATAAGACACCAGCCTATTCATATATCACAATCAAAAAAAAAATAGAAATAGTACTTGAAATTGTCTATATACAGTCATTCACCACTGTTTGGGCCAATGAATTTATATGACTTCACACACTAGAAAAACATAGTGTACAATAGATCAAATGTTATTATATGATTAATATATGGTTGAAATACTTCTGGAAAAAAAAAGGATTCCATCAATGAAGGGGTTTGTTTATGATGTGTTCAACTCAGTTTGAGCTGCTATTACTCTTTCACTATTTTTTGGGGCCAGTCTCAAAATGAAAAATCTGTCAGCTGATTACATTACTGACACCTTATCTATCAATCTCACTCCCACTGTCATCTTCTCCTGTTGCATTATTGCCACTCTCATTTCCACTTCCACCATCAACCTCACCACTTCTCCCACTGACTTTTTTATATGCAAGCTTAATTCCCTTCAAAATGGGCCATTTCCATTGAGTCCATCTGTGCTCAAGTTTTGCCAAGTCCTTCTCAGCCCCCCAAGCATTTAACTCCTCCTTGTAAACCTCTTGCTGCAGCCAATTTCTCTCAAGGTGACCTTTCTCAGCATCTTTCCACTTAGCTCTTGCTTTGCTCTGTTTTTCCTTTGTTCTCTGGTGCTCTTCCTTTACCAGCTCCTCTTCTTCAACAGCCTTTTCATGGTCAACAATGCATTGGTAAAACTCATCACCTGTCAAATATTTAGGTAATCCATCAAATTTTCTTTCTTCTTTTTCTTATTTTGCTCCTTTTCTTCCTGTGCTGCTAGCTGACTGTGCAAATGACTACAGTAAATTCCATTCAAGACATCTGCTACTTGCAAGCTAATGACTTCTGACTTGAGTCAATCCTCCCAGTCATATGATTGGTGAAGTACATCTTGATAAGCACCCTCTATGCTATCAGTGGGTTCTTGCTCAAGTAGTTCATGTCTTTGTTTACATGTAGGGGAGAACTGAAATGGAGTAAATATCAGAAGGTGGTCATTTGCTGTAATCAGAGTTGGTTGGACAAGAAATAAAGCTGATATTTGTATAAGCACATTTCATGCTTCATCAGCAATGCAAGTCAAACTAGTAGCCAGTCCAGCTATGGGTAAAAGATGTCAGTTTGAAGTCATCATCATGACTTCTCTTACTTACAACTTGACATTACTGAGATAAGTGCTCAAATGGGGCTAGATTGTGAAATAGGTAGACATCCAACTGCTGATATTTTCAAACTAGGAGCCATTTTGTCAAGCATAACAACACTTGAGTTAAATAGCCATACTCTAGTAACATGAAATGTGGTGCAGATTGTTTGTGGGGTGAGTTCTCATTGATGTGCTTCAAGGTAAACTGATATAAAGTTTGTTTCATTTACTTTTTGTCTGGTCCAGCTCTGAAATGCATCTAGAGCTTGTGACCAGTATTCTTTGAGCAGGCTGAATACTGTTATGATTGGCCCCTTTTCTTTCTTTATTCTCATTTTTCTTTGTATATCAATTAGTCACTGTTATGGCTGTGCATTCTCCTTATTGCTGACTCAGATATTCCGCAATGTTCCATGTAGTTCTATCATGCACAACTTTCTGACTTGTTTCATGCCATGCATGACTCATTTCTCTTATCTCCAGTTACTCCTTTTGGATTGCTCTCTTATTGAGCTGTCACACTGCTTGGTCTGTGCACAGTACTCTTACATATAAATAGGGCATAGCACAAGCAGTGTATCTTTAGCTTGAGCCTACTTGAGATAGCAATCTATTGCATCTCTGACCCTCTTGCTCCTCCTCGCTCTCCCTTCAAACCACTCAGCCTCGCAGTGTCTTCACTCAAGGATACTCAGTCTTCATCCTTGTCATCGCTACATACTTGCCTAGGCAGAGTAATGACTAGTCTCTGTGCATTGCACTCAGGACCTATGCCCCTCGTCTTTGTCTTGCAGCTTTAGGTTGTGCATCGAGTCTACGGCTGATGCTACCTGCACCTGTCATAACAAAAGGCTCAAGCTGTTCAAATGCAACTACCTTTGCTGTAGCTCACAGCCATTTCAACCCCTCTGTCACCTCTGAAGTGGCACCCTTGCCCACCCCCACCACTCATTGTAACTTCCTCCTCTTGGAGATCCACCACGCCCCCCAGCCCCAGCTCAGAAAGCACTGCATCCTCTTTGCCACTCAGCCCCAATCTTGTGCCCTCAATGTCTTTCAAGCCCACTGAACTCTACCTCGTTCAATCAAAGGCCTTCTCAGAAAAACAGCACAATACCATGCCCTGGCTCCGCTTGGTACAACAGTACCTCGCCATCAATGTCGATGTTTACTCCACCAATGAAAAGAAGATAGGATTCACCTTGTCATTCATGAATGATGGGAGTGCCCTCACCTGGGCAGACACCTTTATGGAAGAAAGCATGAGAGGCACCAACATGACCCTTGGGTCTTGGAATGAGTTTATTAAAAAATTCAAGGCTTACTTCAAGAGCCCTAACACTGCCACCAATGCCTTGACCTGGTTGGCCACCTATCACATCAATGAGCAATGTGATGGAACCTTCCAACCAACACTCAGCCAGTACATCTCAGAGTTCCAAAACCAGGTCAGCTTCGCAGAGCTAAACGAGGCAGCAACAATCTGCCACTACTTCTCCATGGGCATTCCCCCTTCACTCTCAGAAAAGGTGTACCTTATGGACACTGTCTCCTTGACTATAGATGATTGGATCAAGAATGCCTCTCATATCAATGACCAGCACAAATGTGCTAAGCTTGTCGCCTGCCAGCACAAGCACTCCTTGACCCCCACCTTCATCCCCTGTCCCATGCAAACCACTCATGAAAAAGACTCTAACACCATGGATGTGAATGCCATCTGCATCCCAAAACTCACCCCTGAAGAGCAAGAATGCTGCTTCAAACAAGGACTCTGCCTCCACTGCAGAAAATCAGGCCACTTCTCTAACAAGTGCCCCATCTTCAAGGATCTTCCCCCACACCCCAAAGCTGACTGAAAGGTCGCTAAAGCTGAGGAAGAAATATCAGGTCTGATAGATGAAGATGATGATGAAGACATCTATGTAGAGGCAGTGAGGATTAAGGATTTTTGAAAGAAAGGACTTCTTCAACACAAGTACCTCCCCAACATTCCATTTCTTGTGTGCCTGTACTAGTATCGACATCCAATAGAGCTATGCAGATCCCCATTCAGCTTGTGGTACCATCACACACTATGAAAGTCATTGAATCCCCTGCTCTCATTGACTCTGGAGCAGAGATCTCTTGCCTTGACTGGGCTTTCACCCGAAAACACAGACTCCATGCACCTGCCTTGAGCAACCAATCTGCATCTGTAATGTAGATCAATCAGCAAACTCTAATGGAGATATTCTATTCTTCACCGAACTCTACATCTCCGTCAGAGAAGGGGTCACTCAAAAAGTTCTCTTCTACCTCATGAACTGTGGCAAGAAAAATGTCATTCTTGGCCTCCCCTGGCTTCACCTCACTAATCCCACTATTGACTGGGAAAAGCAAACCATCTCCATTCCTGAGGTCCTGGATCAATCAGCAGACCTGTACCATGCCTATGTTGCTGATCTAAAGCGACATGACTCCCACTTCTGTGCCCCTCTGCTTCAAGGCTGTGGGGAAACCTCAATTCAGTGTGTCAACATGACACCTGATGTAAAGATCCTAGAACAGCTGGGAGAAACTAGGAGACTAAGTTCTCTAGTCCTGGCCATCAGGAGAGAGTGTGGGCACGATATGTTCGCCCAAAGAGATTCTGGGTAGAGGCATCCAGAAATGGAGTGTCCGAAACGACTTCAGATGGTCCTGAGGTTCAGCCAAGGTGATGCAGCAGAAGCCAAGGCTTAGACAGGGCGGCCGAGATGTGCGCCCAAGGTTGAGAGAGGAGCGGCCGAGTCGTGCGGCTGAGCTTGACTGGTTAGCGATAAGAGGAAAGTGAACCCAAGCATTTCTGAGATGGATAAAGAAGAACGGTAGTGGAGGAGATGGGCGGCAGTGAAAATAGCGGACGTTGGTGGTAGTGGTGGCGGTTGCAGTGGATAAAATGGTCGGTAGTCATTCCAAACGGTCGGTGATGAATGTGAGCTAAAGGAAGCTGATTTCTAATTCTGAAGTACAAATCTTTATAGTTCTGGGCATTCCCAAGACCGCAAGACATAGCACACGTATTAAGGAACTATGTAGAGTGACATGCGATGGGAAATATTTTCTAATGCTAACAGGTCCAAATTTACATAATGGCCAAAGCCATAAGTGGCAATCACAATATATACAAATTTGGAATATAGAAGAAAGAAGGGCGTTACGAGAAAGGCTATGCAGGGGCCAATGGAATGGGCACATGATGTACGGGAATGGACTGACTGCTATAGTGAGGTGCCGAGGGTTCGACCATATGCTCGGTGAGCTCGGCATCATGCGGAAATGTTCGGAGAGCGACAGGGAAGGGAGGCTGAGTTTGCAGAGCGATAGTGGGCTCCTGGAAAGTGTGAAAAACACCCGATGTAACCGTAGAAGCATACCGCGCTCTACACCGAAACTCACAGAAATCTGCACACATATCTGGATATCCAATCAGAAAGACAGTGGCAACACCAGACTCTTAGCCACTATTCCATTGACTGCATTACTTGAGGAGGGCCCTATATCCTGCCTTCAGCTACCATAGCCCATTACTTCGAAGCTACCAAGCTCACGGAAAAAGTGGGAACCCAAACCCAAGATATCACTTTTCCTCCAGAATACTCGGACTTCACCAAGGTCTTCAAAGAAAAAGACTTTGAATCCCTTCCCCATCTCAACCTTATGACCACAAAATCAACCTCAATGAGTCCTTTGTCCCAAAGATTGGGAAAATCTATCCCCTGTCCCCCGAAGAACAAAAGGTGACAGAAGTCTTTCTAGACAAAAACCTCTGCTCCAGGAAAATTCGCCCTTCCAAGTCCCCACAGGTCTCCCCCTTCTTTTTCATTAAGAAAAAGGATGGCAAACTTCGTCCATGCCAAGACTACTGATACCTGAATGAACATACCATCCATGACACCTATCCCCTACCCCTTGTCTCTGACCTTGTTGACAAGCTCAAAGGAGCTAACATCTTCACCAAATTCGATGTTTGCTGGAGGTACAATAACATATGCATCAAGGATGGCCATCAGTGGAAAGGCACCTTCATCACCCACAAGGGCCTTTTCAAACCCATGGTCATGTTCTTTGGCATGAACAACTCCTCTTTGACCTTCCAGCACTTTATGAACAATTCATTCCAAGATATGATTGCTGAAGGATGGCTCATCATCTATATGGATGACTTGCTCATCTTCTCCCCTGATAACGAGTTCCACACCAAATGCACCTGCTGCATCCTTTAACACATAATGGAACTTGACCTCCATTTACACCTTAGCAAATGTAAGTTTGCTACACTGGAGGTGGAATACCTTGGTATGATCGTTAAACCCAGCGAACTCACTATGGCTGGTCCCCAAGAAAGTCAAGGATGTGTGTTTCTTCCTCATATTTGCAAACTTCTACCAGTATTTCATTCCTTCTTACTCTGATGTCACTTGCCCACTTATCGACCTCACAAAGAAAACCACTGCAAGGCTCTGGATGTCCTAGTGCCAAACCTCCTTTGATGAGCTCAAAAAACTCTTTCTCTCGCAACTCATCATTCATCTCCTGGACCTCTCTAGACCTTTTGCAGTAGCCACCAATGCATCACATGATGCCACTGGTGCTATTCTTCTACAGACCAATTCGAACAGGGATTGGCACCCCTGTTCCTATCTCTCACAGTTGTTCTCTCCAGCAGAACAAAACTATGACATCTGACAGAGAACTCTTAGCCATCATCTGAACCCTCAAGTCCTGGTGTCACTACCTCTGTGGCTCACAGTTCCCTATACAGGTCTTCACTGACCACAAAAACCTGACATACTTCCATCAACCCCATAACCTCAACCACCAACAGGCGCATTGGCTTCTTGATCTTGCGGATTTTGACCTCAAGATGACCCATGTCTCTGGCTCCCTACTCTCCAGTCCCAATCCCTCTCCCACCACTCTGATTGACTCTCATCCACATCTGATAACCAAGCCATCACCCTCCTCCTGGAAACCCTCTTTGTCTATATAGTGGACTTCATCCTGGCCACAGCCATTCAGAAACATTCTGCTCATGATAAACTCATCATCCACCTCCGTGCAGACCTCGAGGGACCTACTACCACCCTCAACCTCAGAAACTGCCTCTTAGACTGGCAGTTCAAGGAACACCTTCTCTGTTACCACAACCATGTCTACATTCCTGAACCTGACCGCCTAGCTGCCATCGCATGCGCTCATAACCACCCCTTTGCCAGCCACTCCGGATACTTAAAAACATGCCAACTCATCACACATGATTTTTGGTGGCCTGGTCTGGCCACCCAAGTCTATCGCTATATTGAGGGCTGCACAATCTGCCAGCAGAACAAAGCCAATACTCACCCCACAGTCCCTCTGCTCTTTCTGATTAAATCCCTTGCCTCTCATCTGTTTCAACAGGTTTTCTGTGACCTTATCACTGATCTCCCTTTGTCTAATAGTTTTGACAGCCTGTTGGTCATCGTCAACCACGGGCTTACTAAGGGGGTAATTCTCTGCCCTACAAAAAAACACATCACTGCCAAGAGAGTAGCAACCCTCTTTTTTCACAAAGTCTACTGTCATTGGGGCCTCTATGACAAAATCATCTCAGATCATGGCCCACAATTCACATCAACCTTCGCTCAAGAGCTTGGAAAGCTCCTGAAGTATGACCTCTCCTTATCCACTGCCTACCACCTCCAATCAGATGGAGAAACTGAATGCGTCAACCAAGAAGTTGAAACTTATCTCCGAATCTTCTGCGGGAACAACCTGACCACATGGGCCAATTATATCACCCATGCAGAATTCACACACAACCATCGCCCCCACTCGGTCACCAGCAAATCACCATTCTACCTTATGTACAGCTTTGAACCTCATGCCCTTCCCACAGTCCTAGCAAAAACACCGCTCCTGGCCCTAGAAGAATGCCTCAAGGCCTTATCCACAGCAAGAGATGAGGCACTCACTGCCCATGAACTCACATGCTGTTACGACAGGCATGGGTAGCATCAGCTGTAGACTCGATGCACAACCTAAAGATATAAGATGAAGACAAGAGGCATAGGTCCTAAGCATAATGCACAGAGACTGGTCACTACTCCACCTAGGCGAGTATGTAGCAATGTCAAAGATGAAGACAGAGTATCCTTGAGCGAAGACACTGCGAGGCTAAGTGGGTTCGAAGGGAGAGCGGAGGGGAGTGAGAGGGTCAAAGATGCAATAGATTTAGATTGCTATCTCGAGTAGACTCAAGCTGAAGATACATGCTTGTGCTACACCTCTATATATACGTGTGGGAGATGTGCATGGACCAGGCCAAGTAGAGCCTCAAAGACAGAGAAAGACATAAAGGGAAAGAGAATAAGCATCTATGAGTAATCCGCAGTATGAATGAGTAAGATGAAGACTGCAGATTGGAAATAAGAAGTGAATGCACAGCAAAGAAGATCAGAAGAGAGTGTGCTGCAGCATGAGGACTGTGGGAGCAGTGGAAGAGAAGCTCGGGTGAAATACCCAAGATAAGGATAAGCAACACGAGGTGTTGGAAGCAATAAGTGAAACAAGGACGTAAGGAGGGCATACAGTGCCAAAGGAAAGAGTCCAAGAGAGAAGGAAGTGGCATAAGCCAATGGAAGAGGTTGGCAAAGGGACAACAGTGAACTGGGGTGATACACAGTATCAGAGACCACAGGTCCAAGGAAATGGTGATGGGTATATGCCAGTAGAATAACCAGCAAGGCGTGGATGAACCAGCAGGGACAGCTGGTGAGACTTCTAGAGGTGCAATGGAGGATGCCATGGCAAAGACAAAAGGAAAAGAAAAGGGGCCATAGACTAATCGTAACACATGCCAGGTGATGGCATTCCGAACTTGCCATTCTTTCACCCCTTTTACCAAGGGAGACAAGGTGTGGTTAGAGGCAAAGTACCTTAATTGCCACATCATGAATCCCAAATTTGCATCCAAAAGGGAAGGACCCTTCACTATCACAGACATCCTATCCCCCTTGACATATAGACTCTGACTTCCAACAACATGGAAGATCTACCGCATGTTTCATGCTTCCCTCTTATTGCCCTATTGCGAAAACAGTGTCCATGGTCTAAACTTCCTAGCTCCACCCCTGGAGCTAATAGAAGGTGAAGAAGAATATGAAACTGAGAAGATTCTATGCCACAGAGGGACAACCCACTCCCACATGTTTCTGATCCAGTAGAAAGGATACACAGCCAAAGAAGACTCCTGGGTTTCAGAGCAGAACCTGAAAAATGCAAAGTCTGCCCTTTAGGAGTATAAAAACCTCCATCCAAAAGCTTTCCCTCCCTCAAAGCAATAAGCTTTTCCTCCACAATGCCCTTTACCTGCTTTGCCCCTTTGCCTCTTTGCTTCTCAATTACTATGTCTCATGTCTCTGCCTCATCTATCTTGTCTCCCTCAACTTTGTCCCTTTCGATACCTCCTATGGAGGACAATCTTGCTTTGCCACCATATACCCCTTCTCTGCAGATGGCCCACCCTCCTCATCGTGAGGATGCTGTGGTACTGGCAACAAATGGTGTGCCTCCTAGCCCTGGTGCTGTATATACCCTCCCCACCATTGAGCCACCTGCCAACACTCTGACCCTAGTAATTTCCATTGACATCCCCCTTCATACCCACACTCTCCAGTCTTTGGACCCCACTGATGATGAGCACAGCATGCTCCACAAATATCTCACAGACCTCCACATGTTTTTAGGAATATCTACCTTCACCGACTCCTCATCTTTGTTTTTCCTCTTGTTTATGATCTACCTCCAACTAGAGCACCTCCCTCATCTTTTCTCCTCCCTCGTCAACAACAACCATCATGGTATCTCTCTTATTGGTGCCTCTATCAGGGCCATTCATTCCTGAACCCTTGGTCATGTTCATGAGTTGGCCCACCAACTCGGCTACTTAGAGTTCATCCAGAACATTGACAGATACCTCCAGGAGACTGCCACAGTTAAGATCCCCACTGATATCACCATCTCGCTTACATCATTCAGTCCCCCTCCCCATCATCCTTAGAGATTATCCATGATTCTGTCTCAACAGCCAATGGCACACCCAGTGCCTCATCCTCCCCCCCTTGACCCAATGGAAGCCCTCACCATCGACACCCTCCAACCTTGCTTCAACTGAATTCAGGAGGCCATGGTCCAATGATGCATTCTTCAGGAAGACTTACCCTGCCCCAGCAACCACCATTAATATCATGACTCATGCTTCATGTGTCATAGGCTCGGGCACATCAGGGTACACTGTCCCCACTACATATGCCCCTTCTGCCACCGCCACTCCCCCAGTTACACTCAGGCTGCCTGCCCCTTCCATAACTGTCACTCCCTGCCAGGGTCCTCTTTCTCGTCCACCTCCTCCTGCAGTTCTCATCAGTCCTGGGGTTTCTTTCGGTCCTGCACCTCCTGCACTTCTAGCTGCTCTCAACGCTCTGGCTGCATGCTTCTAGTCCCTCCGCCTATGTAGGTCCCCACCAGCATTAGATAATGACAATGACTTTCTCTTTGCCTCCATCGGAGAAAGCAACATGTGTGGTTCACCGGTCGGGTTGTGAAGAGGCTTATAGAGAAGTCTCACTAGGGTTTCGACCCTACTAAGGGGGTAATGTTATGATCAGCCCCTTTTCTTTTTTCATTCTCATTTTTCTTTGTATTACTTAAACATACACAGCCCTTCGATTAGTCACTGTTATGGCTGTGCATTCTCCTTATCGCTGACTCAGATATTCCACAATGTTCCATGTAGTTCTATCATGCACAACTTTCTGACTTGTTTCATGCTATGCATGACTCATTTCTCTTATCTCCAGTTACTCCTTTTGGATTGCTCTCTTATCAAGCTGTCACACCACTTGGTCTGTGCACAGGACTCTTACATATAAATAGGGCATAGCACAAGCAGTGTATCTTCAGCTTGAGTCTACTTAAGATAGCAATCTATTGCATCTTTGACCCTCTCACTCCTTCTTGCTCTCCCCTCAAACCACCCGGCCTCACAGCATCTTCGCTTGATGATACTCAGTCTTTGTCCTTGTCATTGCTACATACTTGCCTAGGCAGAGTAGTGACTAGTCTCTGTGCATTGTGCTCAGGACCTATGCCCCTCATCTTCATCTCTCAGCTTTAGGTTGCACATCAAGTCTATGGCTGATGCTACCCATGCCTGTCGTAACAAATACAGTAACATCAAGACCCTGGTAAATGTGTGTTACATAAGCAGGATAGCAGAGCATGTGGATCTGGTAATCTCTTACATAGTCTAAAAACTCTTTCATGTAGTGAGAATTATATCCATCCACAAGGAGAAGTCATGCCTGTTCATTGGCTTTACTATGAGACTTGCACTCAAAATCTTCAATCCAGAAACATCCAATTGTTTTATCAATCCAGCCCTTTTCAGAATAGGCAATGCTAAGGCTCCTAGTAAGCCTGCAGTGCATTTATCAAATAACATGTCACTCATGATGATTTTAGCTCCTTTTCTTGGTGCCATGATGTTGAGAAGTTCTTTCTCTTCTATATGAATGATAGTGGGTGGGATCTCATCTCCATTAGCATATATAGTTACCATCACAGTAATATTTTCATAGTTTCCATCCCATTGCTGATATTGAGTCTTTTTCTTAGTAGCTCTAATAACCTGCTGTATTTGGCCACCACCAGGTTGAAACCCAGTCTCATCTGCAGCCCAAATGCAGTCCTCTTTGATATCCAACTTGTTCATTGTGCTTTCTAGTAAGGTTTGTTTGTATGCTCATTAATCGCTCAACCCTGTGTATTATCCAGTGCTGAACTCCAGTATTGTCCCAGTCATAAATTATGGCATTTAAGAAAATAGGCAGTCCAGTTCTTGCCAACTCCAGTTGTTGAGAAGTTCTTTGCATGTCATGCATGCAAAATAGTGTCAGCATGAAGCTTTAGGGTATTATGGTTGAGAGAGAATCCCCATGTACCATACTCAAGACAAAACTGGATGACTTGTTTCTCTTCTTTAGCTGATAACCATGACTTTGTTTTTATGTTTTTTTTTTATGCTTGATGCATCCCTCATTGATATGTCTTTGTACAGTAACATGGCTGACCCTAATCTCCTTATAGCCAGGCTTAGCATGCTATTTCTCCTGGACATTGTGGCAAATCTTGCATATGCTTTCTCTTGTATCTTCTAGCTTAGACATTTCTTCCTATAATAGTGAGATTGCCTCTAATATGTATGGCTTCTTCTTGTTTATTAGTCTATATCTGTTTTTTTTGTTTTGTTTTTGTTTTTGAATAAGCATAACCCACCATATTTGCCTGGTATGAATTAGCTGAAATTTTTGATCACTAGATGCTATACATAATTATGTGTTTCCTTTTTAGGATGTTATCTTTGTGTGGTGCTGTGATAAGATGACAAGCAGAACATGCTTTGCTGGCATGTTTATGGCAGGACAACACAGTCATAATAACCTATAGTTAAGTCATATATATATTCTTTGTGGTCCCCTCCATTTACTTGTTTAAAATTTCGGGACAGGTAAATTCATTTAGTTTGGTAATGAGTGATATATGGCAAATTGCTGTATATTTTGTCATGAAAACAGTGCCTAAAACAAGATCAATCAGTTGTCTTGCTTTTATTTTTCTATATATATCAGAACTGTAACATATAGGCTTTGTTATCTAACTAGGTGTAGCATAAAGATATAAGCAAAATAGTGTGTTTTTTTTGTGTTGGCCCAAACAGTGGTGGTGGCCCAAACAATGGATGACTATAGATGATGCTCTCTTCTATGGACTAAACAAAGCTTTAGTAGACAAGCTAAAGGTCATATTCATAAAGAAGCAGGAATGTCATAACCTCAGAGAACTACATTATTTCTGAGGATGTAAATCCATCAAGAAGATCAATGACTATATATTGACTAGTGCATATATCTTGACAAGATTCTTGAGCATTTTAATGTTTATAATTCTCATGTAGTGAATACATCACTACCAACTGGGTATTACCTAGAAACCAATAAATCCCCAGTAAATCCTGTATTACACACACATTTTGAAGTTACCAAAGTGAATGCTACTAGACACAATCCTCAGCCTCAACAACACACACAAGAAAAAGATAAAAATAGGGCTAGAGACTTTGGTTAAAGACACAAGCAGTCAAAGCTGGGCTCAGCTCAACTCTTGGCTGCTTTATACTGTATATGTTCTACTATATTTGAGGTGTGACTAAGCTATATGTGTCTAACATAAGGTGGTCTAGATTATGACATCACAGATAAGAGATAAAAGTTATATCACATAATGGATCTTGTTACGATTGGTCTATGGCCCCTTTTCCTTTTCCCTTTGTCTTAGCCGCGGCACCTCTCATTGCGCCTCTAGATGTCTCACCAGCCATCTCTGCTGGTTCGCCTACACCTTGCCGGTCGTCCTACTGGCATATGCCCATCACCTTTCCCTTGGACCTGTGGTCTCCGATACTGCGTATCACCCCGGTTCACCGTTGTCCCTTCACCAACCGCTCCCATTGGCTTATGCCATTTCCTTCTCTCTTGGACTCTTCTCTTTGGCACCGCATGCCCTCTTCGCTTCTCTGTTTCACTTATTGCTTCCGACACCTCGTGTCGCTTATCCTTATCTCAGGTACTTCACCCGAGCTTCTCTTCTACTGCTCCCGCAGTCCTCGTGCTGCAGCACATTCTCTTCTGACCTTCTCTGCTGCACATTTGCTTCTTATTTCCAATCCACAGTCTTCTTCTTACTCATTCATACTGCAGATTACTCATAGTTGCTTATCCTCTTTTCCCTTTACGTCTTTCTCTGTCTTTGAGGCTCCACTTGGCCTGGTCTGTGCACGTCCCCCGCACGTATATATAGAGGTGTAGCACAAGCCTGTAACTTTAGCTTGAGCCTACTCGAGATAGCAATCTATTGCGTCTTTGACCCTCTCGCTCCCCTCTGCTCTCTCTTCGAACCACTTGGCCTCGCAGCATCTTCGCTCGAGGATACTCTGCCCTCATCTTCGACGTCGCTACATACTCACCTAGGCAGAGTAAGTGACTAGTCTCTGCACATTGCGTGTAGGACCTACGCCCCTCGTCCCTGTCTCGCGGCTTTAGGTTGCGCATCGAGTCTACGGCTGACGCTACCCATGCCTGTCGTAACAGATCTAGCCTTATGAACTCATATTACATAAGCAAGTGTGTATTACCAGAATGCTTATATGGATATAAAGAGTTTGAATATAGTGGTTTTGAAGTGTTTGCAACACATTTCTAGGAGATAATTGGATCATTAATGTATTTGATGATTGACACATGCCCTCACATAGCCTATGCTGTAACCCAGCTAGATAGACAAGCAAAAAATCCTTCTCAGAAGCACCTTGACAAAGCCTTCTATATATGCTAATACCTTCTTGATACTCAAAACTATGCTTTAGTCTACAATGATGAAGAAGGAAAAGGCATAATTGCCTGCACTGACTCATTACAGACAGGTTTCTATCTTAAGCTTGCAGAAGGCATTTTCCTTTAGAACTCACATTTACAAAAGACCACCATGCTGTCTTCCATGGAAGCAGAATACATGGCATTAAGTGATTGCTCATGCCAGGCTATGTGGATACACCAAATGTTGGGTGAACTTGGCTTCAAACTCAAGCCAATTCCCATCTGTGGTGACATTCAAGGGTTTCTCTTCATTGCAGAGAATTCTATGACAGAAAAATACTCAAAGCACATACATACTTTGCTATCACTTTGTCCATGATGCTGTAATGCAAGACAAAATAGTAGAGCTGTTTTACATTGAAGGGACCAAGAACCCTGCTAATATGTTCACAAAGAACCTTTCCTTTGACAAGTTCAAGGATTGACATTCACAACTTGGCCTCAAGTTTTATGTATGATTAGTTCAATCTGCCAGTATATATACTCCTGAGTGGATGTCCACCTTGTGGTTATAATACTACCATATATTTAGCAAGGAGGAGTGTTGAATAATAAACTACCTATGTATATATTGTAGTATACCATATTAGGCATGTTACAACAGACATGGGTAGCATCAGCCATAGACTCGATGTGCAACCTAAAGCTGCAAGGCAAAGATAAGGGGCATAGGTACTGAGCGCAATGCACAGAGACTAGTCACTACTCCACCTTGGTGAGTATGTAGTGACATCAAAGATAAAGGTAGAGTATCCTTGAGCGAAGATGCTGTGAGGCTAAGTGGTTTGAAGGGAGAGCAAAGGGGAGTGAGAGGGTCAAAGACACAATAGATTGCTATCTCGAGTAGGCTCAAGCTAAGGTTACACCACTTGTACTATGCCCTATTTATATGTAAGAGTCCTGCACACAGACCAAGCAGTGTTACAGCTTGATAAGAGAGAAACCCAAAAGGAGTAACTGGAGATAAGGAAGAAGGAGTCATGCACAGCATGAAATGAGTCAGAAGGCTGTGCGTGATAGAACTACATACATACATGGAATGTCATGGAACATATGAGTCACAGATAAGAGATAAGGGAAATGCACAGCTATAATAGAAGGGCTGTGCACATTTAGGTAATACAAGGCAAAGAGAAGTGAGAGCAAATGAAAAAGAAAAGGGGCCGATCATAACAAGGCAATAGTTCACATGCCTGTATTTACTTAAGGCCCTCCAGCTGCACTGGATTCAATAGGAGTTTGAATACCCTTTGTACTTGAACCACTACATTCTACAAGCCTATAGGTGAGTAGCTGAGGTGATGGGGGATTCCCAGCCCTTGAGCAAACATCATATCAGCAGACCATACAACAAGCAAGCCATCAGTGTGACACAGCTAGTTTAATTCAACACTCAGCCCTACATAAGAGAATGGAACTGGAACAGGCCAGGATTCCACGTGCAAGTTCATTTCTACCCGGTGGCTCCCCATTCGTTTGCATGTGCCATACAGATTCCATAATGTGACTCGGTGTGCCGCGTGCCTGAGAGAAAGTACGCTCGGCAAGTGTCCTCTTCATTGGGCTCTGCACAAGGTATGATGACAATAAGAACACTGGTGTTCGCGCACACTAATGGAACATGCATGTCAGTGCACCAGAACGTACCAGCTCTGTACAGGACCGTCGACATGACTAGGCTCGGACTTGTATTTCGGCTAGGCAAAAACAATGGAACAGGATAGCAAGGCGGAACGAATGGCGGGTGAGGAATGTTGAAGGGTGAGGTGTGTTTGTACCAAGCACTCTTGCAGGGCTTATTGTTTGATCTAACCGACCGCTGCCTTCCTGTCACCCGCATACATTGTCATGGCAAGTCCTGCTCACTTCGTGCAAGAATGTTATACCACTTGGCTTAACATTTACTCGAGATGACTGACCTTTTTGTTTGTTTGAATCTGCATCATTCAGGAATCCGTGTTGCGATGCCTCACTGATTCAAGTTGTATTCAATGAAAGTAATTCGCCTGGCGTCTCCGGGAATCAAAAAATGAAGGAGGGAACATCTAGTATTCCCATAAGAACAGCACGGCACGTCTTCCATTTTGTCAGTGTACATAATTGACATCTA